>CAIGQV010019068.1:1757414-1784868 GCA_903798115.1 Danio jaintianensis | reverse complement strand
TATATATATATATATGACCAATATCACACGAGTAGCAGTGCGGATGTGGCTGTATATTGGCACTGGTGGGAGGCATGCATTGCCTTAGTGTCCCACCAGTGACGATATACAGCCACATCGCACTGCTACGAGTGTGAGATTGCGTTTATACAACAGTTCGACGGCATAATCGAGTATATAAAAAAGAAAATCAAACACGGAGAGTCTAAAAACCCTTTTGTATTAGGAACTACTTTCTTCCGCCATTCATTCACATCTGCAGCTGACGTCAGAACAGCAGAAGCCGTTACTGATTCACCAACGTCACTTTAGAGGTAGTGTTTGAATGATTCTCTAGCGTAATGTCTAAAGTGAAGACAAAACAGGTGATGTTGCTGACATTTTAAGATTATAAGGCTGAACGTGACATGAAATGCCATCCGTCTACAGAGATATCTCCTTACAGTATTAGTCTATTACATTCTACAGTATTTCTCTGTTGCAATCGGGATATCACAATAATTAACCCCGAAAAAAGCAGCGCAATCACTACCAGATTGCTGTTGTGTTTGCGATAAGGAAAAACGCTGAACACATGCGGCCATTTCTTCTTTCTTTCTGCCAACACAACACACATTACTGATATGCGAGTCCCATCTCACACTTAATACACTACAATTATATGGTATAAATACAGCACTACAACATACAAATGAGAGCGAATATCACTTACCTGTTTAATAATGATTTGATCAGCTGTAGTTAGAAATTACACTGTTTTATCTTCCAAGGGCTTATTATGCGGACTCTGTCGCCATCTTGTGGATGAACATCATCAACCGTCTTCGCTCAAAGACAGGCTAATGGCCGCCAACGCGCTGCCTCTCAGAAATTATAAATATTTAAAATAGGCACTATCCTTATAAATAAACTGCATAGTTGAAATCTAAACTGTAGTTTGCAATCTAAACAACTACATTCTCCTAAGAATGACTAAAATGACTAAAAAAGCCTCAAAAGTACATTATGTTGCCCAAAAGCAGCAATATTTGTCAAACTTTTGTCAAAGTGTCCTCTGCTTGTTGCTGTATGTGGGCAGAGTAATACACAAGGGTGAAGGGTTAAGAGGCTGGACGAGTGCTGTTACTGGCAGAATATCACACGGCTAACAGCCAATCAGATTCAAGAACCTGACAGTTGTATAACTGTTGTATAAATATATAAATATATATATATATATATATATATATATATATATACCTGGCAAAAGTTTTGTCGTTGATCCCAGTTGTAAGAGCAACAAATAATAACTTGACTTCTAGTTGATCATTTGGTAAAGTGGCAGAAGGTAGATTTTTCCGATGAATCATCTGCTGACCCAAGATTCTCACAGAAATCAGTCAAGTTTGGTGAAGGAAAAATCATGGTTTGGGGTTACATTCAGAATGGGGGCGTGCGAGAGATCTGCAGAGTGGATGGCAACATCAACAGCCTGAGGTATCAAGACATTTGTGCTGCCCGTTACATCACAAACCACAGGAGAGGGCAATTTCTTCAGAAGGATAGCGCTCCTTCTCATACTTCAGCCTCCACATCAAAGTTCCTGAATGCAAAGAAGGTCAAGGTGCTCCAGGATTGGCCAGCCCAGTCACCAGACATGAGCATTATTGAGCATGTCTGGGGTAAGATGATGGATGAGGCATTGAAGAGGAATCCAAAGAATCTTGATGAACTTTGGGGGTCCTGCAAGAACACTTTCTTTGCCATTCCAGATGACTTTATTAATAAGGTTTTTGAGTCATTGCAGAGATGTATGGATGCAGTCCTCCAAGCTCATGGGAGTCATACACAATATTCATTCTTTTTCCACTGCACCATGACTTTATATCCTATACTGTACATTATTTCTGTTAAGTGACAAGACTTTTGTCTAAACAAAGTCAGACCTTACTGTCCTGATTAAATAATTAAAAATCAAGGCATGATCATATTTTATTTTGGTAAAATAAGTGTAATCTAGAGGCCTTTGCCTTTCATATAAGCCACTTCTGATACCAAATGATCAACTAGAAGTCAAGTTATTATTTGTTATTCCTAAAACTTGGATAGGCGACAAGACTTTTGTCAGGTAGGTAGGACATTTTTAAACATAATAGTCCTTGTATTGTTAAGAGGAGCACCCACTATCTGACCCTGAGGCATCCTTTGTCTCTGCTTTCAGTGAGGTTCTGGTCAGTTGGTGGCAAATCATGTGTGAAAATGAAGTCACAGTTTGCATTCTCATATTGAAATATGACAGTGGAATAGAGCTTCCAACATGGCTGTTTAAGAAGACGAAGAAGATGACACTGCGTCCTATAGGGTTAAAATAACTGTAGCTAAATATATTATCCAGTCAAGGACATTTAAGTTATTTACCTACTTAGGCTGGGCAATTTATGTAGTCTATAGTTTAATTACTGATTGATAATAGGATGGGAAGAGATTCATCCAATATAATAACAGACTACCCTTTGCGTTTTGCTTCTCATTAATACTCAAATGCAAAGAGAATGTCTGTGTCTTGTTGTAATCATTTTCACATGGAGAGTAAAGTGCATGCACAGAAGAGCATCAGTGGCCTAAGGCAACATGGAGGAAAACCCACTTACGCCATCTACTTACTCTAGCAGCTGTGCCCATCAGCTGTTACACCAAGAAAAATAATAATAATACTGTGGTTACATAATACAGACTCGCACCAGCCTTTCTCTGTCCTACAATAATTCCTTTTTATCCATGTACCATTGTTTATAAGTGGTATTTTCAGCTTTTTTATATGTAGAAAACTATTAGAACAATACACTGTTTTGTCTCCCTTAATAACAACACATCTGATTAACCAGGGATCTGAAAGAATAATGTGTAGAGAATAACCTGCTCAAAAAGCTCCTCTGACTTGAGATCTGGGTCAAAGATACCTGCCCTGTTCTCTCAGGGAAAAATAATCAAGCCACAGCATAGCACGAACCCTTTTTAAATTTAGCAATAGATTTCTGTTTGAACGAGGTACTGTAGGTACTAGTTGTCAGGTTCAATAGACCTGCTTATGTAAGTGTAACCAATTGATTTGGAATTGAAGCTACTTTGCACAGTTGAAACTTGGAAAGTTCTAAATTCACAAGCTGTGAGCTACAACAAATATAGATGTTCTTATTAAGAGGAAGAGACTTCTTAAATGCCTGCGGTTTGTTTGAGTTGTGAGCTGCTTGCTGGTTTGTGTCAAACAGAAAAGGAGGATAATGGAAAAAGATCAAGTTGCTGGAAGATGCTTTGGAGCTCCAGCACAGCCCCAAATGTTTTTTGTCAATGAAATATAAAGCTATAAATAATTTTGGTTCCGGAGTTGTAGAAAGTATAGGAAGTAAGATGCAATAAAATGGAATAGAGTGTGTGCGTGCGTGCGTGCGTGCGTGCGTGTGTGTGTGTGTGTGCGTGTGCCTGTGTGTGTGCGTGTGGTCCTAGAATTCATCATGCTGTGTCGTCATAAGAACAGTAATACTCATCATAAGAACAGTAATACTAGTTATTTTTGACCCTGTTGGGGACATTATTGAAATGTATTTTGAGAGTGTAAATCTGCTGAATGTTTTCTGTAAGGATTGGTTTTAAGGGTATGGTTGGGGTAGATGACAGAATTTGCAGTATGTACAGTATGAAAATCCTTATGTATAGGAGAATTTACTCATAAAATGTTTGTGTGTGTCTGTGTTATTTCTTTGCATGGACAGTGAATGCCTTTTCTCTTTTCAGATACTTTGCTGTTGTAGGCTTTTTGATTTTTGAAATTCATTCATTCATTCATTTCTTTTCGGTTTAGTCCCTTTATTAATCTAGGGTCGCCACAGCGGAATGAACCGCCAACTTATCCAGCATATGTTTTACGCAGCGGATGCCCTTCCAGGTGCAACCCATCACTGGGAAACACTTATACACTCTCATTCACACACATACACTACAGCCAATTTAGCTTACCCAATTCACCTATAGCGCATGTCTTTGGACTTGTGGGGGAAACCAGAGCACCCGGAGGAAACCCATGCCAACACGGGGAGAACATGCAAACTCCACACAGAAATGCCAACTGACCCAGCCTAGGCTCGAACCAGCGACCTTCTTGTTGTGAAGTCACAGCACTACCCACTGCGCCACCGCGCTGCCCTGATTTTTGAAATATGTAAAATAATTTGGTGAAGTCATGAAAATGTAAAGCAGAAGGACATACATCATAGCTATACGTTTATTAAAAAATAATTGCACTCCTTATGTTAATCAACCAGTCAGAATCAATCATTCAACAGCCAGTTGTTATAAATAAATGAACAAAGAACGAAGAAAAGAAAGAGAGAAGGAAAGAATGAATGATCATCAGCATTACAATTACCATGTTCAAAAAACACAGTTTTATTGTTTTAAATGTCTGTTGTAATAAAATATAATTATAATTACATATTTAATATGTATTAATTGTATAATTCATATAATTTTATTAATTATAAATATATATGTGATTTATATGTTACATGAAAGGTGAATAAATGATCTTTCTATTGATGTATACTATCTGGAGACTGAGGTTTAAAAAAAAACCAAAATGCTGAGAAAGCTGCCTTTAAATTGTATAAATGAAGTGCTATGCATGGAACAAATTAACAATTGAGTTTTTATATATCAATTTACCAAATGTTTTGGAACCTAATCTTTACCTTATATTCTAATGATTTTTGTCATAAAAGAAACATCTATAATTTTGACCTATACAATCAGTTTTTTTATTTACAATAATATACACATTCAACATTTGGTTTTGTGATCCAGGGTCACATATAGTATTTTACCTATCAATATTATATTATTGATAGATGCAATGAAGATTTGAGAACAACCATTTTCCTAAATTTCCATTTGAATACCTTTGTGAGGCATATTTTATAAGTAACATATATTCTAAAGCACATTGTTATAAAAACAAAACACTGACTAAAATTAGAGACCACTTTCAGACAATATCTGACAAACTCTGTTTAACTGGCAGCCTAACCTTCCAGGCTTCACTGCTTTTCTAAGATATTGATTTACTGCATCTGTGAGAATACTGCATCTTTACAATGTCACTAATTCATTCAAGCCCTCCCAAAAGGCTGCTCATCCACAAAAGACAAATGTATGAGAGGACAATATATTGTGGAGAATCTCAACGGGCAATTGATTCAACACTGCAGCTGGAATTGCTCACCAGTTCAGCTCTGAAGCGAGGACTGCTTTTTGTGCTCTGGAGAATTTGGATTGAAAGTCAAATCAACATCTTTATTTATATAGTACTTTTACAATGTAGATTGTGTCCAAAAAGCCATAAAAAGTTGCAACATAGGCTCATTCTGAAAACGTAGCCTTTAAAACGAACGCTACACGCTTACCAGCTGACCGCTTACCTCTGTATGGACGGCTTTCCTGCTGTTACCAGTTTGTCCAGTAAGCTCGCCATGTACGTTGGCAGACTTGAGATGCAGAGAGGAGTTGACCACAACAATGGGGTTCAAGTCCGGCGAAGAATGATTCCAGAAAGCAGCTAAGACAAAAACAGAAGCCAAAAAATAAAATAAACAAAGTAAATAACAGGGTGAGAATGTGGTAAAATCTGAAAACGTGGTAAAAATCAGGCGAGGGCTTTGCTTTTTCGGGATTGCTTTTTAAAACTGTCGGTTGGGTTTAGGGAAGTGGGTGATCAGGTCAATAGGTGCTTTTGAAAACACTATTGGTTGGGTTTAGGGAAGGGGGAGGGTGGGTCAGTCGATCGGTCAGTCAGTCAGTCAGTCGACAGCAGCCTCTGGTGGATTTACATGAGAACAGCAGGTGAGAATGGCACTTGCGAGAGAAATTTGAGATCTGAAAAAGCGTACACAGCGGCCTTCACACAGTGGATTCACGAAAACAAAAACTGCAAAAAACGTAGCTCCTGGGATGTATTTGGCACTCTCCAGAAATGTATATAGCGGTACGTTTTCAGAATGAACCTATTTCAGATTGTGTAGAAGATTATTCAGATTAAAATTATAGCATATAAGTCAGAGAGCAGAGTTGTGGTAGAAATCTGGTGTAGTTCTAGTTAAATTAAAATGGCTTCAGTTCAGTTTAATACAAATAGCAAGTCAGAGGTGACAACCGCAAGGAATCTCCATCAAGTGGAGAACAATCCAGTCAGGGTGACCAGATCTCCTCTGGCCAAACATTCAGACTAGTCCAATGGTCAGTTTTCCGTATTTTGTGATTCATGTTTTTATTTTTTCCCTTTATCCTTTTGAACATTTTTAATTAAAAGTCACTTTGTTAAACTGTAGAGTTGAATTTTCAACATTAAAAGTTGACAGAGCAGAGATCACAGAGCAAGGTCCCAAAATGCAGTTCACAACCGTAAATAGATGGAAAACTTGTGAATCTCAAAATATGTAAACTGTTAATTAACAGATATTTTTTTACAGTGTGGGGTCTTTGCAGCAATCTGTCTTGTACTCTTGACTCATCAAAACCCACAGCAACCATATGCTCTTGAAGACTATGTGAACCTCCGGAGACACAGACAGACTAAATCTGGAGAGACGAAACTCCTCATCGGCAGTAAGAATCAAAAGGCTTGAATTACCATTGCTGAGGAGTGTGTTGAATGGGCAGAGATTTAATCTAAAGTTCACTTTAGTGATGAAAGCAAGTTTAATTTTGGGGAGTCTGATGGGAAACATCTAGTTTGTTGTCAAACAGACTGAAAAGGATTTAGTGAAAGGTGTAGAAGGAAGTGTTTGATTTGCCATATATCTTGTAGGCTATATATACGTTAGTAAATGCAAATGTCTATAAGAAGCTCAATCTGCAACATGTGGCTCCTTCCCTGCATTCATTACAATGAGTTGTCACACAGCAAAATGAGCAAACCCACTATAGTCAGAGAACTGAGGAAGATTGGACACATAGGAGAGCAGTGTGAAAGGCTAGAGATGTCCGTGTAAAGAAAAAAAAATCTGGTGTAAATGGGGCATTTTGATAGCCAGTTCAGTGTTACTATTGAAATACTCCAACCTGAAATCACCTGGCACCTACTACACAACACGCACACCATTGCTTTGAAATGTATTCAGTTCATCAGTGGAAACACTCCCGGCGGTCTTGCCATTTATAAATGGTAATTCCTGAAGAGATAAAGAGAATCCAGCCAGGGCAGAATGGGGATGATTAGAATATCAATGTCTTTACTAGATGCAGAGCAGATGTCAGTGCCAATTTGTCCACAGCTTTTAGAGCAGTGGTTCTCAACTCTAATCACACTTTTGTATCTTCGTTATTTAACACATTTAACGCTGAGCTGAAGAGGTGTTAAAGAGTCTATGCTGTGAATTTCCCATAATTGTGAAAACGCGCTTAGTTGATCCTGATAAGCGCTCATTGTCACAGTTGTAAACATGACAGCTTCTTTCTTAATGGGGTTTGAAGTCGTGATGATTGTTTTCAGGCAGATTTTTAAGAAAAGAGAGAAATCCTGCCGAATTCAACCAATTAAATGATGACTTTGAAAGTCCCGAATTGTATTCCATTTAGTTTGCCTTATGTATCAGAAACTTTTAAGATTAATTATCTTAATTATTGATCATCTTTAAAGAGCAAGGAAATTTAAAGCTCACAACAACTGTATCATGTGCTTACAGTAAACCGAATATTATTATTTCTCAGTGAGGATGATAATATTGCTATAATCACCTTTTGTGATTTGAATTAGCCTTTATACATACAGAGTTTCTGTGCATAATTGTGCAAAAAGAAAGCAGAATGATTTTGGAAAGTTTAGGCGCTGAAAAATTAACAAATAAAAAAATGTGAGAGTTTACAATGCAAGTCCAACCTCTTAAAACAACTTGTTTGGTAAACAAAGCTATAGTACATCCATTAAAATACATCTAAATGATCTAACAAATATTCTAAACATCTAAACAAATGTGTAACTAAACAAATAGTTCCATATTGTTTAATAGCTGAAATAAATATAAAAAATTGAATGAATACACACATTTACATAAGTAAAAAGATAGTGGAATAGAGAATTATCTGTTTTTGTAAAAAAAATCTATTGGCCACTTTAAAGGTTAAAATGTATGTTTTTTTTAAAAACGACAAGCACTTATAAAGAAGTAATAGACAGTTCTTTGGGACAAGCTTTTTATGTTGGCTTGAACCTAGTTAAATGTTTGTAACAACTTTCTGGTCATTTAAACATAAGTAGCGGCCAACATGTTGTGCTATTATGTTTCCAGAAGGTTTCTAGAATGTTTAGCATGACTATCATGTTTTCACATGTTTCTAGCTTGAAATCTCTCAAAATTTTCTAGCACATTGCTAGCCCATTGCTGACATATTTTAGCTGTTGCAGCTTGCAAGTAATGTTAGCATATGTTTTTGCTAACATGAAATAGAATGTTACAAGCATATTGCGAGCTTATTTCACTACATATAATACCCAAAAACATGGTTTTGTTATTAAATCATGATAACCACCAATTAACCATAGTATTGCTACACTAACTTTATGTATTGCTTGACTGTGGTTATACAAATGGTACTCCACACATCCAAAAACATACTACAGGTTTACTATAACCATGGTTAATATTTTTGGTAAGGGAATGATTCTAATTAATATATATTCATTTATTCATTTTCTTTTCGGCTTAGTCCCTTTATTAATCAGGGGTCGCCACAGCGGAATGAACCGCCAACTTATCCAGCATATGTTTTACGCAGCGGATGCCCTTCCAGCTGCAACCCATCACTGGGAAACACACATACACTCTCATTTCACACACATACACTACGGACAATTTAGCTTACCCAATTCACCTATACAGCATGTCTTTGGACTTGTGGGGGAAACCGGAGCACCCGGAGGAAACCCACGCGAACACGGGGAGAACATGCAAACTCACACAGAAATGTCAACTGACCCAGTGAGGCAACAGTGCTACCCACTGCGCCACCGCACCGCCACTAATTAATATATATTTAACATATTGTAACACTTTATTAATCTGTTTCTAGCATGTTTATATGTTGATGTGTATGAGGATTTTAGTCTTAAAATTTGCTTAAATAGGAGTATATAGACAGTATGTAGCTATATTGTGTTTAGCATATTTGTTTGCATATCTTTTTGCTAACATGAATAAGAATGTGCAAGCATGTTTATAATAACCCTTACAAAAAATAACCATAGTTTCACTACAAATAAAACCAAAAAACATGTTTTTTTTATTAAATCATGATAACCAGCAATTAACCACAGTATTGCTACACTAGCTTTACATATTGCTTAACTTTGGTTATACAAATGGTACTCCACACATCCAAAAGCACTTTTTCTATGGTTATTTTTTTTGGTAAGGGAATGCTTCTACTTAATATATACTAAACATATTTATTAATCTGTTTCTAGCATGTTTATATGTTGATGAGTATGATGATTTTAGTCTTAAATGCTACTTAAATAGGAGTAGTTTGTTGATTGGTATAATACTGTATGATTTGTGGTGCAATATGTACATGTTTTTGCTCCTAATAAACACTCAACTGACAGACATAATTTCCTTTTCCAATAGACAAAACTGATGAACGTTTTTTTCCTGTCTCTTTAGTGCTCCTTTTGACCATATGGCACCTTGCGGTTTGCTGGACAAACACTTCTTGTATGTGTGCTTCTAAAGACAGCTGTGTCCACACATAGACACAAACCATCATGTTTTTTTTCTCTCCTGGATCTCAGGTTGCTATTTGGATGTGTAGTTGTCACTCTCCATGTGGTTCCCTTTGCCCTTCTCCTCCAAGTAAACACAGCGCCAGTGCTCCCGTCTTAAAAGGTCTGATCATGGGCCGAACACTGTGGGAAACCTACGATTGTTTATCATGGTTACCTTTTAAGAGCACGAGCTGGCAGCCATGGGCCTTTTTTTTTTTTTGTAAACACATGACGTGGGGTTGTAACATGGTGAAACGAAACTGTGATAAATCCCTCTTCTATATGTGTAAACATGCCATGGCACAGTGACTACGCCACGTTCCCACTGTAAAAGCTGGGATTGGTTTACAGAGAGTTTGGTTTATGTTTAAAATGTGTTGCAACTCATAAATGGTGCCTACACGTAGCTGATTTGTTAGGGGGGAATGTGTGGTAAAGTAAGCATCATCTGATATATTGATATTCCTCTTCAACTGCTTAGTACATTCTTCCATACTCAACTCAGGACTGCCATATTAGGAGGCAAATGAAACAATGTGGTTTAATTGCTTTTTTAAATCGAAGTTTAAACTTTGCTTAATTTATTTGGAAAAAACACTAGATGTTACTGTAACTTGTAAATTCCTTACCAAGCTTTAAGTGTCTATATTATTACCCAGATTTGACTAATAAAGAAATGGGATGGAGGTGCCAGTTTGTTTTTTTTGGGCTTAAAAAAATAAAATAATATGTATGTATATATGTATATATATGTAATATATAAAAAATATATATACTTCTATTCAGGTCAACAACATTATTTAATATCACTGAATCAGCCTACATTAGGTTACGCTACATCAATAAAAATTGCTTGAATAAACTGTCTTAACTAATAATATTACGTTGAGTAAAAAAACAAAACAAAAAGCTTTTTATACAATTTGTTTTGTAATTGTTATAAACGCTGATTAATATTTAATTCACCAAAGTCCTGACTTAAAGGGATAGTTCAGCCAAAAGTAAAAATGTACTCACTACTCGCCCTAAGTGGTTCCAAACCTTTATGAGTTTCTTTATTCTGATGACCACAAAATAAATTTTTTTTTTTTTAAATAAACTGAAAACCTGTAACCACTGACATCCATATGAAAAACAAATGCTATGGAAGTCAGTGATTACATGTTTCTAGCTTTCTTGTAAAAAAATCTCTTTTGGTTTCAACCGAAAAATGAAACTCAAACAAGTTTAAAACAAAAAGTAAATGATGACTGCATTTTCAGTTTTGGGTAAACTATGCCTTTAAGCTAAGCCCTGTTTGTGAAAACAGGCTATATGTGGGCATGTTGAAGCTCAAAATGGTGAGCAACATTTTGCTAATGTTTCTGGGTTGAACAACATGTACACAATGGTGCGCAACAGGGTTTGAGATACATTTACTTGTTTGGTGGGTGTGTCAATAATGTCACCCCCGTCTGCAGCAACATGTATAAAACACACACTATCAAAGAGACCACTCACACAAAATATAAGAATAAGCACAGTGTCCAGCTTTCAAAAAGAGTTAAAATGACTTCTCACAGTGGCTGGTTCCTTTTACCTTTACAGATATAAGGAATTGCAGTCAGACAGACTGAAGACAGAAGGGCAGATATGTGAGTTCAGGTAGGCGTTTAAGATGAGAAGACTGCGTAAAACAGATTCACAAATCTCCAAAAAATATCACCATCTTCACCATCCACATCAGACGGAGAGACTAATAGAGTCATTTCCTTTCTCAGGCTCCCAGACCAGACAAAAAGATTCAGAAGACTCAAGGTAATATTTCAGGTTTCACTTACTGTGAGGGTGGGTGTCACGGTGGCGCAGTGGGTAGCACGATCACCTCACAGCAAGAAGGTCACTGGTTTGAGCCTCGACTGGGTCAGTTGGCATTTCTGTGTGGAGTTTGCATGTTCTCCCCGTGTTCTCGTGGGTTTCCTCCGGGTGCTCCGGTTTCCCCCACAAGTCCAAAGACATGCGGTATAGGTGAATTGGGTAAGCTAAATTGTCCTGTGTATGGATGTTTCCAAGTGATGGGTTGCAGTTGGAAGGGCATCCGCTGCATAAAACATATGCTGGATAAGTTGGCGGTTCATTCTGCTGTGGTGACCCCAGATTAATAAAGGGACTAAGCCGAAAAGAAAATGAATGAATGAATGAATTACTGTGAGGGCTAGGTTTTGGGTTGGGGTAGATCTTTATAAAATTTAATAAAGTGACATATTTGATTATATTTGATTTGACTTTCTCTCTATGGAAGATACTATAGTAATTTATAGCAAATACTATGTTTTAAAGTAAAGTACTATAGTAGAAACTATAGTAAAGTACTTGAATTAATCTGTTGTGAACTGTGTTAATACAACAACCATAGTAATAAAAACAAATTACCCAATACTAAAAGTTTTCCACAACTACATATATTATTCTACAATACACTACAGTTTACAGTAGTAAAAACTAAAGCATACTACAGTACTTATTACAGTTTATCAGTTTTATCAGTTTATATAGTTTAATATAGTTAATACTCCAGTATGCTGTAGCATTCATTAACAAAGTGTTATGTATATGTAGTATATTGTATATTGCCAATAGACAATATATAAATATACAGCATATTACAATACTGTATACAGTCTAATACACAATAGTATAGTTTGGTTCAAAAACACTGTAGTATTTACTATAAATTCCCGATTTTTTTTCATGTGGCCATTTGTTTAAATATGTATTCGTTTATGTTCTAAAAATTACCAAATTTCTTGTGGATTTGGAACAACATAAGTGTGCATTAAAGAGTTCATTTAGAGTTCATTCATCAAGAATGTTCAATAGGCATGAACTAACCCTTTTAAGGCTTAGAGCAGTTAGATCTGTTCACATTCCTATTTTGTATATAAAAAAGAGAGAAAGTATTGAGAATAAGCACAAAATGTTCAAACACAATTCTTCTTTATTTGTAAAACCTTTTTCATACATTCCCACTGACCGTTTATGGGAGGGTGTGGACCCTTATGATTTTTTTTTTTTTTTTTACATCGTTGATTAAAAATCTGTAGTACAGTTCAGATTGTTTTTCTGTGACATGCTTTTATTAAAAAGGCCCAAAAGATGAAGAGAGCTACTCCGTTCCCCTTCCTCAACTCTCTGTATTATTTAAGCTTTTAAATGTGTTTGTGATGTTTCAGCATGAGGACGCTCCAGAGGAAAGTCTCATGCCGTGCCCACTGCCAAGTGCCCTTAAGTTATCTATGGATAAGAGCTCTGGGCATACAACTACT
The DNA here is from genome assembly GCA_903798115.1 of Danio jaintianensis. NCBI lineage: Eukaryota > Metazoa > Chordata > Actinopteri > Cypriniformes > Danionidae > Danio > Danio jaintianensis. The sequence goes on along the minus strand of CAIGQV010019068.1, from coordinate 1,771,773 downwards.
GTCATTTACTTTGGTTCACAGATTCTGCACTTTGAGTTTGCATTTCCATGAATAATTTGGTGTAATGATCAAGAATTCTTAGACCACAATTTGTGGGTTGTTATTATTATTTTTGTAGCGTAAGCTTGGTGAGCTAATTTTACCACTACTAGAGCTAAAAATAATAACAGTAATCACGTTTGTGTTGTAATAAAGTGAGCTGTCAGGGGCCAGTCTGCCTACAGCACATTAATTAAAGTCCTCATCATGCTGTTTTTCTGCTCTAAAGAATAAATGAGCTCCTGAAAAACTGATTGCAGCAAGGGGTCCATCAACAGGATCAAAATCCTTTGAGGTATACGCGATATTTTAATGAACGCTTTCAGAACTCCAATGTGTCACACTGTATGTGCTTTACATACATTTGCACTTTCAAAGATGTGGTCAGTCTGTGCTGTTGTTCTGCATGACGTCGATCATACAAGCGCATAAGAAGGGATGCAATTAGAGAGAGAGACAGAATATTTCCTAGGAGAAAGAATATTTTCGTCACATTATTGGACTCAGTTAAACATTTCTCCTGGTGGATGGTGTGTTGCTATGGCATTGAGCTATGACATTCTAGTCACACACATACACAAACTCCCAGTGCTGCTCGAAACCATCATTGCGTTCATAAATGCGTGACAGGATTACATAACGATTCAGGCTCTCTCCCTGGATATTGCAGAGACTAATCTTGTGGAACAGTGGAAGTCTGTAAATAACAGTTTTGCACTCTGTCACTAAAGTTTATCTTCTGTACACAAACCTCTGAAGGATGCTTTTAATAGTGGCTGCTGCTATACGCCAAAGCACGGACACGCAAATCAACAACAGTAATCAATAAGATTTATGTAGCGTTTATATTTTTGAAACATTTGAATTACATCCTCTTCTGTTATCTCCACATTCCCAGAAGAAAGCTAAATATCATTTTATGCCTCAGTGGGTATTCATTTCGTTCCACGCTTTCGCACGCTTTTCTAGTCCAAGGTCAAAAACACTGTGTTTTGTGCCTGCCCGTGAAATCCGCTGCTCAGTTTGTGGCCCGTTCTCAACAACGAAGAGATGAAATGAATGAATAAACACACTGTGTTCGTTTGGAGTATCATTCAGAGTGCTTTGTGTCCTCTATTGTTTTCTGTGTTAGTATAAGCTCCTGCCGGCAAGCCCTCTTTCAGCATGAAAGAGCATGAAAGATCCACATCTCTGGATTATGAGATTGACAATGAGTCAGAGCAAACATCATTTACGGCTTGGAGGATCCTGGGTGGCAGAATCATCTTCTGTTTTAAGGGGGGGGGGGGTCGTGTGTCATTTATAGGTAGGCACTGGGAACACCTGTGATGTTCTCTGAATACATTTATGAGCAGTAGACAGAGACAGTGTATGTGTTTCAGATTTGTTTGAAAATATATGTATTTCAGTTTTATAAAACACTTACTGGCTGCTTCATTAGGATAACCTTGTTAGTTTGTTGTCAAAACAGCATTCTATTTTACTGACATGATAGCATCAAACATTTGCTGAAGAATTGTTCGTGATGCGAATCTCCCATTGCAGCACATCCCAAAGGTGCTCTATTATTGGATTGAGATCTAGTGACTGTGAGGTCATTTGAGTTTAGTGAACTGACTGTCATGTTCGAGAAACCTTCTCAAGATGATTTGAGCTTTGGGACATGGAACATTATCTTGCTGAAAGTCTTGACAAGATGTGGTCGTAAAGAAATGATGACATGTTCAACAGCAATTCTCAGATAAGCTGTGGCCTTTAAATGATGCTCAACTTTTATTATAGAAGCCAAGGTATACCATGAAAATATTCACCATTACATAATTACAAGCGGTCTAAAATGTTGATACAACACAGGATGTATACTTTCGTGTTGCTTAACCCAAATTCTGACCCTAATGTTCACTGTAAAAAAAATACTGGGTTCCACACAATCGTGTTGGGACAACATGAAGGAAATAAGTTACCTTAATAGTGTTTACAAATTTAAGTGGATTGAGTTAAATTGTCTCCCAAAACAAACTCAAGAATTGTGTTGTTTCAGCTCATTTTAAATAAGTAGTTTGAACAAAAAGCTGTTTTTTAAGTGTTGCACACTGTAAAAAAAATATTCTGCTTTATTTTATTCAACATGATTTTATGAGTTAACATGGTAAGTTTCCACTGTCTCCACTAGTCTGTTAGTTGTCTTAACTAGAGTGCTTGTCATTAATGTGTAATGTATTTGGTTGTCTGTACTATTGCTAAAATCTGCTAGATCCAGTTCAGTGAACTTAAATGTTAGTACAGATTAGTTAGTACAAATTAGACATTACAGACAGGACACCTTTTTCCAAAAATGTATGTGCCTGTGTGAATTGTAACTTGTGCATAGTTGTTCTTGTGGCAAGTGCTTATTTTAGTTTTTGTTGCCAGCCATTCTCCTCTCACCTCTGACACCAATCAACAAGGTGTTTCACTCACAGAACTGCTGCTCACTGGATATTTTTCTAATCTTTTTTTTTTCTTGATAGAGATTGTGGAGTTTGAAAATCCCTGTAGTTCAGCAGCTTCTGAATTACGTAGACCTCTTTGCTGACACCAACAACAATGCCATGTTCAAATTCACTATACTGTACATCTTCTCTATTCTGATGCTCAGTTTGCACTTCTTCAGATCATTTTGACCAGTGTTGTATTTTTAGAACCTTTGACCTGCATAGTTTTACTTCAACCATAATCAACCACACCAGACAAACTAATCAAGGTCTTCAAACTCACTGGAGAGTTTCAGGTAAGCATGTTGAAGATAGACTCTCGCTCTTTATGAAAACTGGAAAATGTTTCACGTGCTGTCTCCTGAGATATCCTCATCTTTAGTTTTTCAAGAAGACATAGATGTGTCCTTTGCTGCCTTTTATATGCCACAATCCATTGTGTTCCATTCCTGACATTCCTTAAAAATAAAAATGGCATCTAAGAGCTGTGCGTGGTGGTCATTTTGTGTGTAAATCTACCTTTTGAGTTCATATTAAAATAGAAAGCACTGATTTGTAATATTTCAGAATATTACTGTTTTTTTCTTGTATTTTTATCAAATAAATGCAGTCATGGGAAAAATAAATACTTTTTGCAAAAATGTAAAACGTAAATACAGTTGAAGACAAAATCATAAGCCCTTTTAATTATTTAAGTGCTGTGTAACTGTCACGGAGAGATTTATTTATTTTTTTCTAGTAATTTTGCAAGATACTAGTATTCAGCTTAAAGGCTGAAGTTGATTAGTTTAACTAGGCATGTTAGGACAACTACGCAAGTCATTGGACTACAGTGGTTTATTCTGAAGCCAATGATAATAATAAAAAATCTTAAGGGGGCTCATAATATTGATCTTAAAATAATAATAAAAAATCTTAAGGGGGCTCATAATATTGATCTTAAAATAATAATAAAAAAGTTAAAACTGCTTTTATTGTAGCCGCGTTAAAATAAAGAAGTCTTTCTCCAGAAGAAGAAATATAATAGGAAATACTGTGAAATTTTGAAAAATAATTTAAATTTCACAGAACTAGTCATTTTTTCTTCAACTATATGCAAATATGTATTTACAAAGCAATATTACTGAGTGCTTTCGAAACTGTCTGTAATACTGTATATGTAATACTTTTTATAACATTTTTTACATTCATTTACATAAATACTTCCAAATTTCTATACACACCGTATATTGTGAATGGAGAAATTATGGTAAATGTTCGGTTGCCCATATCTCAGTCGCAGTGCTGTGTGTTTCTCCAGCTGCAGAGATGTTTGTTCCCTTTGCCACCTCTGAGGAATGAGTCACACTGCTGTGCTCAGGATTTTGGACCTGATGCATCGCTACAGAAGCCACCTGGCCAATCAGCAGCCTCCCTGAGGGCGCTGAGCCTAACAAACTTCAAAATCAATTCCATCACTCTATTACATTAGACGCAAAGATCTAGCAGTGATTCCAGTGTGGCATATGTCGCACAGCACCCATGGAATTTGAATTATTCATGCCTCGCACTTCTGGGGAAATAATAAACTTGTACCAAAAACATGACGTTAATGAACTGATGGCGTGATTAAATGAGTCATGCTTGTAGCAGACATGGAGATTGGACAGTTCATTTATTTCGTGACATTCAGTGGTAAAATATTTGCACTGACGTGTCAGAGCCCTTTGTAATTACACACACTCCACCATTTTAGCAACATTGAAAAGAAAGATGAAAATTAAATTTGTTTAAGATGACAAACCGCTGTATTCTGAGAGAAAGAAAAGTCTAATTAAAACTACAGTATGATTGAGTCAAGTCTGTAAACAAAAGTTTGGATTGCCAGGGTAACAAAAATCACAGTTTTGTTCCCAATTTTAATGCTTTTAAAAGCAATGAATTCTTAATGGAGTGCCATTTTAGCATGAGACTGAGTATTTGTCACATTTATGCATGGTCAGAGAGGGAAAGAAAGAAACAGGACAGAGATGATTATAGCTGGCGGTGTATGGCTTTTAAAATACATGGGCACAGAGTCAGAGCTTGACATCACGCAACCAAGAAGCGACACTAAGACAAATGAGGATGTAAACTAAACAGAAAACAACTGTCTCGTCTTTCTTTTCCTTCTTTCTCAAGTGAAGCTTGGGATCTGTGCTGGCAGCTTAAGATGCTGATAAGAAGGAAACTTTTTTTTTTTCTGATGCTGATGAGTAACTGTTTACATGATGATCACATAAATATGATCAAGGCCAGTTTCACATACAGTATGTACACTCAAACACTTAAACGACTATATAAATAAACAACTTAAAGCATATGCAGATAACAAAATATCTCAGCAAAATATTGGCATGGAATTATGTGTTGACACATCTGTGACTGTTGGGCATCCATTAATGTAAATCAGAGGCCTGATTACTGCCCTCCCCGAGATTCCTCTTATTTGTTAATTAGCAAGCCCTTATGGAGCTCCATACCGTTGAAGGCTAAATTAATTGCCCTCCAGTGAATTTTTCCAAATATTTCCTAAGTGCTGTGTAAAGGAAAGAAATCTTTCCTTTAATATATTGTATAAATAAATCTTTTTCAACAGATTTTTAAACATGATCGTTTTAATAAAAAATTTCTAATACCTTTATTCTTCTGTCTTTGCCATGATGACAGTATAATATTTTATTTTTCAAGATTCTATAGTATTCAGCTCAAAGTGCAATTTAACTCAAACTAGGCAAGGTAAGTTAATTGGGCAAGTCAATGGACAACATTGATTTGTTCTGTAGCCAATAAAAAAAAAAGCTTAAGGAGGTTAATATAAAAAAATAAATAATAATAAAAATAATATTAAAATAAATAAATTTAATATATAAATATTAAATATATATTAAATATTATATATATTATATATATATAATTATTAAAATGCATTTATTCCAGCCAAACTAAAATAAATAAGAATTTCTCCAGAAGAAGAAATATAATACTGTGAAAATTATGTATTTTTAATATTTACTTTATTCTTAATTTTGTTGACTCAAGTGCTTGTTCAAGTCTGGTATTGTCATGTAAATAGTCCATGTTTGACCCAGATTTGGTTTGATGACTTGATAATAGCAATAATAACAATACTTTTGGAAAATACCTGAATGCTTATTCAGAGAGGCTTTTTGTCACATGTAAATACTTTTACTAAAATTACATATTCATTCATTTTCTTTTCGGCTTAGTCCTTTTATTAATCTGGTGTCGCCACAGCGGAATGAACCGCCAACTTATCCAGCATATGCTTTACGCAGCAGATGCCCTTCCAGCCGCAACCCATGACTGGGAAACATCTATACACACTCGTTCACACACATACACTACGGACAATTTAGCTTACCCAATTCACCTATACCACATGTTTTTGGACTTGTTCACATGTTTTTGGTGTTCTCCCCGAACACGGGGAGAACATGCAAACTCCACACAGAAACACCAACTGACCCAGCCGAGGCTCGAACCAGCGACCTTCTTGCTGTGAGGCGAGCGTGCTACCCACTGCGCCACCGTGCAGCCAAAATGACATCTTATTAAAGCTAAAGTAAAATCACTGACCTGCAGATTATTTTGTAATTTTGGACATTCTGAGGTGTCTCTTTTGGCAGCGCAGGTGTAATTCTTTGTTTCATGGAAAAAGACAATAAGCTTTTTCCCCTGCCCATTAATATCACAGCTCTGCAGTATTTCTTTCTGTCCGTGAACAAGTACATTTGAATTACATTAAATATTTGTAGTCATTTGAAAATAAAATTGCAATGCAAGGCAGCCAACATTTTTGTTGTTATCTCCCAGGCCCTTCACATAATTTAAATGCATCATTTCAGAATGTATCATAGATAATTGTGTTTCATCAAAGCCCGGTGAGGTAAAAACTGAATAGTGACTGATCTTAAGTTTTTATTGATCTGTGTACATGTTATTGATCTGTTTTTCACTGGACTCTCCTCACCTCTCTCTGTCTGCAGGACTCAAATGCAATCTTCAAAATCATTTCTACCTCGACAACGTCACTGTCACCGAGCGAAAACAAACACGTACCCGCGTGTATTGTTACAATTAAAATGTAAGAGTGTCTTAATGGTTAGAGGGAGATTTTGTATGTTGTTTATCGAAATAATTAGGCTCATTTAGCTGGAATCAGCGTGATCTCCTGAACTCGATGCTCCTCATTAGCTTGACAAATCCTGACTGTCTGCTATGGAAAGGCACCCATGAAAGAATGCAATGCTGTGAGACCCTTATGTAACATCTATTTGCGACCGTAATGAGCAGCATGGCAATTTATGTTTGCGACAAACTGGGCAGACATTTGGGTGGCCCAGAGCGCAGCATGTGTCCAAACTGTTTGCTGCTGAAATGATACAGGACAGACACAATTGAGAGCGTTTACATCTGCGCGTTGAGTCAATCTGAATTCGAATAAAATAAAACGCGTAAAAACCGCCACGTGAGAATCCAGCGGTTAGGATAAGTTAATATGCAACACCGATATTTAGACGTCGCCAGGACCATATAATGAACTGAGGATCGAGCAAACACACGGTGCAGAACGGCAATCCTCTAAAACCACTAGCCAATTCATTGGATGATGCGCATGGCTCACAGCATCTCCAGGAGAACATCACGCATCTCCAGACGAGCGTAATGCATTTTTAAGGAGCTCTGGTTTCTGGCGCATCCATTGGCTAGATGGAGGTTCCACTGGTGACTGTGATTGGCCATACTTAATGATCCATGGCTTATCATTTGCCCCTGTAATTTACTATGAAAATTGTATGCAGGCGGAATAGCTGCTGATAAGTTTGAAATAGCTTAGTCCTGGGTAAGACGTATTCGCGCGGGTAAATTATATTTCTGCGGCTTACATTTTTCCATCACCTGCTCATTAGGAATGCTTTTATCCTGGACTCGGATGGGTATGAACGGTCTCCGTCGGATATTGACAATGTAGATATTTATGCTGCATGTTTGGAGAGGACCATTACGCAAAGAATGTTTTGCGCTAAACTGAAGGATCTTAAAATTGCGGGCGAATGCCCTTTTTCTATGGTCTTGGGAAATGAGGAGCCCGCGGACTTTGAGGGAAGCAATGCGGTGAATGTTGTGCCAGTATCCAGAGAGGTGCAGGGCAATATCACAAACATTCTGCCCAGACGCAAAATAAGCCGGAGCAAAGTTAATCTGCATTCACTGGGAGAAAGCATCCGAAAGCTGGTTTGCCCAGAGGTAAAATCATTTATCCGATGTGTCTACCTGCAGCAGATTCTTATACATTGCATTGGAAAATGTGTGCTTTTTTTTTTTTTTTTTTTTTTAATCTGCGTGATGCCAGTCTAAATGTAATAAATGTAATATTGCAATTAAATACCCACACGTTGTGCTACAAATAATGTTATTTTTTTCTTCTTTTAGTTCGAGAAATTACGAAATGCGTTGATCAGAGTTATCAAACAGCAAATAGACACGAGTTGGTAAGATGTTCTTTTATGATCTGCCATCTGTTATGATTGTTTTATGAATTTCTATATTGTCGTTTTCAAAATACTACTCATGTTTTTGTCTGTGTAGATCATTTTCAAATTGCAGACACATAGAGATTTTGTTTTCGGTCTTATAATCAATAATTGTACTGCATTAATATTTTCCCACTTAAAAAAAATTATATACACAGTGATTTCAATTTAGATGGCATATGTTGCCAATGTAAAAAATATTATTATATTATTATGTATTATATTATATTATATTATATTACATTATATTATATGAATGCTAAAATTAAGTCTACTTGTTAAAACAAAAGTAAAAAAAAAATGCTGTTGCATTCAATATATTAATTTATTGACACTGTTTTAATACATGTGTTTAAAGCCCGGTAGCATGCAGCTCCGATGTCTCTCACACACTTGACAGTGCTGAACAATTATCCGATGTCATGAAAAACTACTCCCTTAAAACAGGTAAGAAGAGGCACAATACATAAATATATATTACATTTTTCATTTGATTGTATTTTTCACATGAAATCTTTTCAATCTCAGGTATCCCCATGGATGCGCTAAAGATTTCTCTGGGTCTGGAGGTGTTTCGGGACTGTTATGAAGAGGACGGTCATATTCTCAGAGTGGTGGGGGGAGCTCTTCATGATTTTCTCAACAGTTTCAACGTTCTCTTAAAGCAAAGCACACCACCCACCCCTGAGGTACAGCGTTACATCCACCAAGCCTCCATCCTCTGCTTGGACAAAGATCCAGGACTCCTGACCGTCTATTTCTTCAATCCCCTTCCCAGCACTGAGCTCTTCTTCTCGGGTATCATCCAGGCAGCAGCGTGTTTGCTCTACTGCACACGGGTGGAGGTCAGGATGGATGTTGGGGGTAAAGACAGCGGTGCTCTACAGGCTGATCATCAGCCTCATCTGCTGTACTCAGTGGTTGTGAGAGATGGCAGGAGCCTCACACCGAGCCCCATGAGGACACACTCGTCCGGAGACATTCCCCTCTCGCTGCTCTACTCCACTTTTCCCTTCCACATTCTCCTGGATCAGGAAATGGGCCTGATGCAGATCGGAGATGGTTTGAGGAGAAGGCTAGGGCGATGCAGAGATGGGCAAAGGAGACCTTCTTTCAATGAACACTTTGCCATCGTTTCACCAGAGATACGAGCCAGCTTCCAGGATATTTTGACCATGCTAAACACTCAGTTCTTGCTACGGGTGAAGCAGCATGGAGCGAGCTCTGCTGACAACCCTGGAAAGGTATTTTTTTGTTGTTGATTTAGAGTTTCTGCCTCTGCAAAAAAAAAAAAATGTGCCTTTGAATCTTATGTATCAAATTGCTGATGCTAACAACGGGCCACCCAGTTACATGTGAATCTGCTTACCTGGGAATTTTTCAAACATCAAGCTTATTGCTTAGCTAAGACAAGCCAACCAGAATGAGGAAAAACATCCAAGTTAGCAGCTTTGAATGCTTTCAGGTGCTGTGTTTGCATTCAAAAGGTGAGCTTCTGAAGGTCTATGTGTCATTTTATCACACCGACATCAAAGAGAAAAAGAAATGAAAGATTAGCTCGGGTTTCATGTTGATAGACAATTAAAAAGCGCAACATGATTCTGCTAATCAGTGCCAAGTAATTAGTAAGGTTTTCCCCGCTCTTCGTACTGATCTGAGATGAGTTTTATGAGGTAGAATTTTTAAAATGGAATATCTCAGTTTCTCGGGCTGCAGATGATTGTTGTAATAAGGGCAATGCAATAAAGCATGAACATGGCTCCAAATGTCAAGACGTGGAAGGCCCTTCAAAGATTCTATTAATGAGATCTACCCTTCTGCTCATACCAAAGGAATATCACAGCAACCCTGTATAGATTCCTTTAAGAAGCACACAGTATACAGACAATATACATTGACGGTAAAGAGACATTATTACACTCTAAAAAATACTGGGTTATTTCAACCCAAATTTGGGTGGATAATGGACAAACCCCAAAATGGTTAAATTTCTGTTATACAGTTAATAAAAACAATTAACCCAGGACATGTTTTGTCCAAATTTGAGATGAAGTAACTCAGCATTTTTATAGTATAAGGGTATTCATATAATGTTTAGACACAATCTGTGTTTTTCAACACTAAAGTTTTAAACAGTCAAAATTAATTCATTTCAGTTTCACCCCTAAATGGAAAAAAAGAGGAAAAGGTTAACAACAACAACAACAAAATCCACCTGAGAGCACACTACTCCACTTAGAATGACAGATTTATTATATTGACTAAATATCCATACAGCCACGTCAACTCTTGAATTTAATGAACAGTATATATGTTAATATGATTTTTGGCAGACTAGATCTGCTATGCTGCTTCTGCTGTAACTGTGAAGTATGAAGATTTGCTCTGCTGAACCCAAGAATGTGTGAGAGTAAAAGGTGCGGTGGCAAGATAAAAGAGACTCCTGTGGCATATCTAGACAGGTGGTGCTGGGGATGAGGAGGCTACAGACATCTTGTCTGCCCCCCCAAAAAAATATTAATAGAAAAAATGAAGCGACAGAAAGAAATGATTGGTTGGCTGAAGAATCATTAACAAGACAGCAGCAGGTCAGTGGCTGAGTAGAATTGTTTCATTGGTATTTATTGTTATGCTTTAAGTACTTATATTCATATTTGGGGTACTAAATACATTTAGAATATACAATTTGCAGATTATTAAGACCAATTTTAATGTAAATAATTCTATTAAATAAAAAAAGAAAAATAATTTAAACAAAACGATCTAAAAACTCTGAACATGTATTTATCTAGCAAGAGAGGTTGAATTTATTTTATTCAACTGAATATCATTAAAGGGGCAATACATGTAACAGATTTGTTATCAAACTGAAAAAAATGCAACTTAAAAAATAGACCTTTCCGTTGGTTTTATGCTATAGACCCGCAATGTTTTTGCAGGAGAAATCAAACACGTTTTATATTTACATTGCTCTTGTTGAGCAATCTAGGACAAATGAAATGAACACTTAAGCAATGTTGAAGATAATGCTGAAAGAACCAATCTGTACTGTAATGTTAATGTGTCATGAAAAGAAAAACAATTCATTCAAAATACAGCCTTAAAGGTCCCGTGAAATTAGAATACATTTTTTTAGATGTTAGTATCAGTATGTTTGTTTTAACTATATCTATAAGCTAATATGCTCCGAAATTTGTGTTTAGAAGATATAAACCTGATATAAACAGTGGATAATTTTTTTTTTTCATATTTCAGTTTCTCATCAAATCTTGACCAATCAAATGCTTTCTAGTATCTGACACTCTCACTGGCAGAGCTGTGATGAAACAAATCACTATTCGCGGTATTGTAAAGCAATGTTGCTCGGCTACTTTCCTATTGAGAATGGGCAGCAAACTTGAATCTGGATTCGGTTGCCCTGTGTCTCATCTGGCAGCCCATTGACGGCATCGTTACCAAAATTGCCTGGCAACATTGCTCAAAAAAGTTGTCCTGTTTATCATTACCAAATGTACTTTATGATCAACACAACATTGTAATTTGAATGATTTCTTTTGTCAACATGATGACAGTGACATTTCTTGGGTGTTTGTTTTGTTACTGAGAGGAAAGAGAGAGAGGCACATATTTACATACTGTATCTAAGCTTCACTCTCAGCTGTGGGTTGGCATCTGGTTGTTTGCCCTCAGTATATTACTGCAAAGGTATTTCAGCATCTTTTTATGTTCAAGTAAAGAAGGTAAAAGAATTTTGCCATGAGCAAGGCACAATCACGTTCAGTCTCTTGTACATTTTATGCACACAAGCTATAAAGTGGCCGGATGCAGTTCACTTAATGGCCTGCAATGTCACCAATAATAAGGGTTTCTAAATTCTACATATAGCCTCGTAATGGGTTATATATAAGAGGGTTAAATAGTTCACCCAATAATGAAAATTCTGTCATCATTTACTCTCCCGCCACTTGTTCTAAACCTGTTTGAGTTTTTGTCTTTTGTTGAACACAAAAGAAAATATTTTGAAGAATGTTGAAAACTGGTAACCATTGACTTCCATAGCATACTTTTTTATTTACTACAGATGTCAATGGCTACTGGTTTCCAACATTATTTTAAATATCTTCTTTTATGTTCAACAGAAGAAAGAAACAGATTTGAAACTACTTAAATTTGAGCAAATTTTAAAAACCGTCCTAACTCTCTCTCTGTAGCATATGGACCTGAAGGGGCAAATGATCTTCATGTCAGAGATGAGTGCTCTTCTCTTCCTCGGCTCTCCATGTGTGGATAAGCTGGAGGAGCTGACAGGCCGGGGCCTTTACCTCTCCGACATTCCCATCCACAATGCACTACGGGATGTTGTTCTGGTTGGGGAGCAGACCAAGGCCCAGGACGGACTGAAAAAGCGCCTGGGCAAAGCCAAAGCTGCACTGGAACAGGCACACCAGGCCCTAGAAGAAGAAAAAAGGCGAACAGTAGAGCTGCTCTTCACGATCTTCCCAGGGAACGTTGCTCAGCGCTTGTGGCAGGGACTTCCTGTGCAGGCGAAGAAGTTTGATCACGTCACTGTGCTGTTCTCAGATATAGTGGGCTTCACTGCCATCTGCTCACGATGTACACCCATGCAGGTGGTGAACATGCTCAGTGAGCTCTACACCAGGTTTGATCACCACTGCGGTGAGCTGGATGTGTATAAGGTGGGTGATACTGTAGCAAATAAAACAATGTAGAACAGTTCAATTCCATTTGTGACCCTGGACCGCAAAATCAGTCATATATGTCAATTTTCCCCAACAACTTGAGATTTATAAAAGATCTGATAGATGAATAAATAATCTTTCTGTTGTTAGTATAGGACAATGTCTGGTAGAGGTACAATTATTTGATATCTGAGGGTTCAAAAAACCTAAATATTGAGAAAATTACCATTAAAGTTGTCCAAATTAAATTCTTAGCAATGCACATTATTAATCAAAAATTAGTTTAATGTATAAAAGGAAATTTACAAAATGTCTTCATGTAGCATTATCTTTACATAATATTTTAAGGATTTTTGGCATAAAAGAAAAATCTACAGTATTTACCTTTGACATATTTTTGGCTACACTGCAAAAAAATGCTTTTCTTACATAGATTTTTTGTCTTGTTTCTAGTCCAAATATCTAAAAATTCTTAAATCAAGAAGCATTTTCTAGACAAGCAAAAAATATTGTCTAGTTTTAAGAAATAATATACCAAAATTATTTTTGTTTTCCTCAAAACAAGCAAAACAATCTGACAATGGGGTAAGCAAAATAATGTTGTTTTTCTTTTTGAGATAAGATTATTTTGCTTACCGCATTGGCAGATTATTTTGCTTGTTTTAAGGAAAAACTGACTTCATTTTGACATTTTTTCCTAAAACAAGACAATATGTTTTGATGTCTAGAAAATGCTTCATTATTTAAGAATGTTAAGATTTTTTGGACTAGAAACAAAACAAAAAATCTAAGTAAGAAAAGCTTTTTTGCAGTGTATTCCCAAAAATATACCCATGCAACATAAGACAAAAGATTTTGTTGTATAGGGTCACATTTAACTTTTGATAAGTGTTGTATTGCTTTTTGGATTGTTTTTAGTATAGTTCATCGAAACTTCCTTTTTAGGGTTTGTTTTTTTCCACAAAAGACGTTCCTTTAACCGTATCTTGGGGCCCTAGGGATTTGAGGACGATCATTCACCCGAAATCTTTTAACCAAACAAAAAATAATTTAATAATTTCTGACATGCAGGCTCCATAAACTGCTGGGAGGTTGGATAATGTAATCTGTAGCCGAATTTCCCATACACATGCAGCAGAGATGAATTTCTTGTAAAAGACAGTGGAGGTAAAGTTTAGCTTAGTGTCTGCCTTTGCTTACATTCTTACAGACAGCTATATCCTAAAATAGATTCCCCTCTTGTCTTCTCCCAACATATCTCAGCTGGTTCATGCAGTGTGCCTCCAACATCTCCATACTCGATGTGCAATAACAGGAAATTAATGTCTCTCAGGCTTCAAGACGTACCATTAAAAAAAAGTTTGTTTGTTATAGCTGGTTTCAAAATACGTACTTTTAACACGAAATCCTTTACGTTCATGTCATAAGAAACTGATGATTTGCCACAATTATGTTACATAGTTAAATTAATCTAGTGCGTGGTTGTGAATGAATTGATACGATTTTAATACATCTGTAAACATATAATATAATATAATATAATATAATATAATATAATATAATATAATAT
>CAIGQV010019068.1:1740701-1757404 GCA_903798115.1 Danio jaintianensis | reverse complement strand
ATAATATAATATAATATAATATAATATAATATAATATAATATAATATTCATTCATTTTCTTTTCGGCTTAGTCTTTATTAATCTGGGGTCGCCACAGCGGAATGAACCTCCAACTTATCCAGCATATGTTTTACGCAGCGGATGCCCTTCCAGCTGCAACCCATCACTGGGAAACATCCATACACACTCATTCACACACATACACTACGGACAATTTAGCTTACCCAATTCACCTATAGCGCATGTCTTTGGACTTGTGGGGGAAACCGGAGCACCCGGAGGAAACCCACACGAACACGGGGAGAACATGCAAACTCCACACAGAAACGTCAACTGACCCAGCTGAGGCTCGAACCAGCGACCTTCTTGCTTTGTTGGCGGTTCATTCCGCTGTGGCGACCCCTGATGAATAAAGGGACTAAGCTGAAGGAAAATGAATGAATGATATAATATGTAACAATGTCATGTAATATTTATTAAATGTTATTGATTTTTGTAATTAGCATTTATGTAATTAACAATTTTGTTAATTGGTTTTAGCTAAGACATGGATACCACAAGAGAGGCAAAAAAAATAAAGAAAAAAAAATTCACATCAGCTATGAAGCTTGAATATAGCCAGACGTGTGTTATAAAATATTTAGCACTCTGCTCTCATAACCTTTCATATGTCCTCATTTATGTGTTCAAGGTGGAAACCATCGGCGATGCATACTGTGTAGCAGGAGGATTACACAAAGAGAGTCCGACCCATGCCGTCCAAATTGCTCTTATGGCTCTAAAAATGATGGAGTTGTCTGATGAGGTCACGACTCCCATGGGTGAGGTGATCAAGGTTAGTGTTTCATTAGGCTTTCTATAATCAAAACATGAATATGGTAGTGCATTTTTATTATTGTTTAACAAATTTGATCTAATTTATTATGCAAAACTATGATGATATTAAACACAAAAATGCAACTGTTTCAGCAATGCTGTTGGTTAGTAAAATAAGACATTCTCCATTTAAAATCAGCGTGTGACTTGTTTACACAGACTGCTTGTACAGTTTTGTGCAAACACACTCCCACTACAAGTGCGAATAATATTTGAAAGGTCACATCAAAATGTATCCTGTTTAAGGTATAAAATTAGGCATGTTCATGTATTCATAACAGAGCAATTGGCAGAATTATTTATTAAAATCAGAATCAGAAAATGAACACTGCTGTTTTATATACAGAAATAGGATAATTCTATTTTAATAGATGCTCATGTTGGTAAGATTTGAAGATTGGATTGGATCTAATGTGTTGTCATCATTTTAATACTAAATTAATTCATAAACAATTGAAATCCAAAATGGGTTTAGAAGTGGTAATTTTACACATGTTTGAGAAGAAATTTAAACAAAGACGTATAGCAAATCTGCTCTATAAGTTGTCTTTGCTTTGTTTTATTTTCAGATGCGTATTGGGATTCATTCTGGCTCAGTTTTGGCTGGTGTGGTTGGTGTTAAAATGCCCCGCTACTGTCTTTTCGGCAATAATGTCACATTAGCCAACAAGTTCGAGTCCTGTAGCCTGCCAAGAAAGATTAATGTCAGTCCCACCACATACAGGTACAATCAGAAACAACTGTCCTGGGCTGGGTTTCCCGATAATGATACATTTTGGCTCCATTGCAACTTTACATGTGTTTCCCAATAATGCATGTAACATGATTGTGCAAGAACGTGTTTAGTCACTGTCAATTTCCAAATTGCTCAAATATAACCTCATATGGAGTCATATCATGAACGTTTAACCCTATAATCATCATCTCTTGTAATTAGCAATCAGACAAGTCTAAAAGCAAGTATAGTAGCTTTCAAGTATTTTATTAAATGATTTTTATTCATTTTTTATTTATTTACTTATTATCTGCTTGCCTGTTTTCATAAATTAGAGTAATAGTGTGTACAATAAGGTACAGATCCTTTAAATATAATCACATGCCACATATTAAAATGTGATATATGGCAATATACATTTAAAATATTTTCAATTATTGGAATTACAAATATAGTCTGCATGTTCAACTATATGACATACAGTTTTATATATATATATATATCCACATACTTGGCCATATTTCATATTTTCCCCATACACTGTAAAAATGTATTATATTAGCACTTAAAAAAGTGAGTACACCTATTGCTTTTAAAGTGATTAGTTGACTTTACTCTAAAACATGAGTAAACCCATTGCCTTAAAAGCTACAAGTTGAATTTACTTTAAAAAGTGAGCAAATCCGTTGTTTGGAATGGTTAATTTCATTTCAATTCGTTTACACATAAGTCATAATTTATTTTTAACCCATTGCCTTAAAATTTATTATGTGCATAATTATAAAAATTAAGTTAATTCAACTTAGTTAAGTTACTTAGTTAACTTAGTTAAGTCCAACTCAAGTTACAACAGATTTGCTCACTAAGTAAAGTCAACTTGTTGCTTGTAAGACAACAGGTTTACTCACTGTTTTATAAAGTAACTAATCACTTTACAGTTTAACTTGAATGATTACTCCATAGCACTCATAGATAAGTAAGTTTTGATGCTTTTGCAAACAGACCATAACATTAGGATCAGTTGCATGATCATTTTTATGATCTACTTAGGCTTACGATGCTTTTGGGAAATGCAGCCCTGCCTGTCTATTCTGTATGCAGAACTTATGGCAAAATTGTTTAAATAATGGGTGGCACTTTATTTTAAGGGGTGTCCTTGTTACACATGTTCCATATACTTACTATATAAATTATGCATAATTACATGCAACTAACCCTCATCTTAACCCTTACCCTTACTGAGTACATGTAAATTAATATTACTCAGTGGTTACTCGGAATAGTTACACTGTAACAAGGACACATTAAAATAAAGTGTTACGAAATATTACCTTTTTTAATTATTTTAATGTCATTTTATTTTTACATTAATAACCTATTCAGTGAATGCATTGTCATTCCAAAATGAAGTGTCAGTAGAAGCAACTACAAACATTTTACAGAAACACAGAGCAGGAACATTCCTCTAAATGTCCTTTTTTATGTTTATGGAAGAATAACACAAAAGATAGTCCTCATTAAATCATTTCTCTCTGAGCCAAAACAAGTACATTTTTTTCATATTCCACCATGTTTGTGCTGATTTAATGCTAGCAGTTTTACTGGGTACCTGCATCAGGTGCTTCAGGACAGTTTGTTACTTCTCTTCTATTTCAGATTGTTAAAAGATTGTCCAGAGTTTACTCTCATCCCCCGGACAAGAGAGGATCTTCCGCCCAACTTCCCCACTGACATCCCTGGAGTTTGTTACTTCCTCCAGGCTCACGATCAAAAGACAAATGCAGCTCCAGAGGAAACTCAGCCCAGTGGATGAAAGCGTAAAAACCTCTCATACGACGAATGCTGGAAAGACTGGGTTAATACAGCCTGTCACTCTGTGTATCTTTTAGTTGAGCCAGAGGTAGTGTGTCATCCAAATGTTGAATGTTGCCAAAAAGCTATCAAGAAACACTGATCGGAAGGATTTCGCTGTGCACAGATTTCCTCACAGCAGAATTAAGTGTGAGAATTTGATAGACAGATCATATTTTGTTTTTAAATGAAGTATATGGTTTGTTTTGACTTCCTTACTGTATACCAAAAATATTAAGGCAAAGAATGTCATCCACGTTTGTATCTACAATGCCTGACTGTTTCTTTAAATGCTAGAGAATCAAGAGAGTGAATCATTTATAGTCTACAGTTACGGTAAGCATCAGTTCAGTAATCCTTATAGAGCACGTCATTGTATTAAGCACACAGTAAAGCTTCACCTCGGCAGAGCCCGAGCACAATCATCCTTAAAGTAAACATTGTGACTTTTTTGTATTGTAATAGATCTGTAATAAACATGCTTTAATCAAGGCTTGGTTTAATGGTGATGTTTCAATGCAACTAGCTTTTTCATAGAAAGAGTGAAAAAGAGAACACAAAACTATTTTATAATAAAGGAAGTTTATAAGACTTGGAAGTTGCTGTTGCTGCGGACATTTATTTCTGTGTGATGAGGTATTTCCAACTGATATAGAATATTTAGTAGTGGGTGGGGTTTTCCTTTGCGCCCCTCCTATCGTCTTTCACTTGCAGCAAACTAATGGTTTGAGGGGTGTGGCTAAGCATGCTTTAAGTTGATTAGCTTGCACAGATTAATTAGTTCACCTTAAGACTAACCATGTGCTAAAATAAACATATTCAATTTAATTCTGTCATCTTTAGCTTTCATATAATATTGTTATGAGAAGTCTTTGCAATTTCTACATTAACAGAACGTGAGTCATGTGCTGTATTTCCTAAATCTGCTATGATCTGCGTGCTTTATTAAAAGAAATAATGAGATACAGTACAGAATATAATAATCAGTACAGAACATAATATATTAAGACTGTTTAAAAATTCTAGCCTGTTACTAATTGTAAAGGACATAGTAAGGTAATATCATTTTAGTTCACATATTTGGGCTGCTTTTGGTTTACTTTTAGATTATTTTTGACACTTAAAATCTCAGGGGGGCGTCAAGTAAATATTTTAAGGCAAAGAAAGAGGGCTGGGAATCCCTGCATTACACAAAGAATTAAAAAGGTTGCATATTTTAAATAGTTCTATCCAGACCTCCACAACTAATTAGTGATATAGCTATACAGACACTAGAATCATGTTGTAACTTATAGTTTCATATAAGAGGTGTCCACAAAAAAGTAAGAATCAATTAATTATGTACCATTTAATGCCATTCTATGAATAATCACATAATCCATAAAACGTAATTGTAATCTGATAATGATCAGCTACTTTAAATTGTAATTGAATATAAATGAGTACATAATGTTTATATAATTTGATTGTGTATTATTATTATCATCATTATTATTATTATTATTATTATTATTATCAAGTCTCTAAAGTGGAAACCGTTGAAAAAAATCAGTTCATCCTGAATGTGACATATTTGGGTTTTATATTCTGGAGAAATAATGTGGAAAAAAATAAAAAATAAATAAATATCAACCATACAGGGAGCTTCTAAAATACATATAATCAAGATGTATTTTTTCTTTCTTTTTTTGGTAACCTTATTAATTATTTACATTAATTACATTATTGCAATCTGTCTTAGTAACTCCAATGATAGTATCTTCTGACAGCATTGCTGCTTGGTCATTGAATATTAATAGGGTCATGCTGGAGTTGCTTGGTAACCTTGCTGAAACGTACAAGACGTAACCTAATTAATATTCATAACTTTCAACCTTATTAGGAATCCCAATCTGCAGTTGATCGGCGCCCTCCTACTAACGTCTTACTCGCAGCCAATCGGATAGGTCTTCTGCACAAACGTCATGTTGCGTAATCAATATTCATGAGCCAATCCTTCAACGTAGTATAATTCTGAATCCGGGATCTAGCGTAATGCAAATGCGAGAACCAGCTGTGTGTACTTTTTGCATCCTCGCGCTCCCGTTGGCTACATCTATTGTCAATATCATAGCGCTCGTTTCAGGAATGGTCGTTTCATCCGTAACAGCTGTACAGTTTGTCAGTGCTGGTGTTTAGTGATTTAATACATCAGAACCCGGGGATTGGCGAGTTAATCGAAACATGGTATGTAACGTTAGCAATAATATGAATGCAGTTTTACATGCGCTACATTTATTCTCTAGTCTCCATTTACGTAGATATTTGCTTTATAGCTTACGGTAGCATCGCCTGTGTAAAAACGAGGGAAATAAGTCATTACTCGAAATTACAATTCTGTTTTATAGGGGATTATTATCGTGTGATAAAATCATTGTGTGATTAAATGTTGCATTCCAGGAGCGGGAAGCTCATGTTTTCGTTTACGCACAAAAAGCACAAGTATATGTTTGTGTAGATGGATGTAAACGCTGAAGATGTAAACAACGAGAAGGCTAATAAAGCGTTCATCTGTAATTCTGTCAAATCTGTCGTGTATACGTATAGATACATAAAGATGTTTTAGGTTTGAATTTGTCATCGGTACATTTCTGTCTTTTTTTTTTGTTGACAGTATGGTTTTGTGAACCACGCACTGGAACTTCTGGTGTTGAGAAATTATGGTCCAGATGTGTGGGAGGACATTAAGTGAGTTAAAAAAATATATTTCTATTATATCTAAGATTTTTCTTTTCATATTTGTTCATTATTTTATGCATGTAATGTTCTCAGATTTAAATTTGAACTTAGAGGTGTGAGTGTGACCATCATTGTGTAATGGCACTTACAAAAATGTAATTTAAAATCCAAAACTTTTGAAATAAAATACAATTTCAGCAAATGCTATTTTGTTCTCAGCATTTTTTTCTCAATACATAAAAAATTTGTTGCATTTGCAAAAACAATATATGACATAAATTATATGAATTTATGATATCAATAACCCGGTTATTACTACTGCACCACACACTCTTTTTCATTAGTTTACAGCATGAGAAATCACGCACACAGTGTCTTGGGGTGAGGTCATGATATGCGTACAACTTTTTCCTATTGCACAAAGAGTTCAGCCTTGTTTAACTTCCTCCGTCTCTTTGACATGACTTTTAAGAGCAGTCTTTTCAAGTCACAGCTGTGCTTAAGGTAAACATATGTTTTAGAGCCTGTTTATTCTCAAGCGATGAGCTTGAGTCTCACTCGGTATTCTGGCAATGTTAAAGTAGTTGGACTCAGTCACTGCAGCATTTTTTTTAGCCACGTTCAGTATTATCTCAAGGTTAACAACGTATCTCAGTGCACTGTACCAGACGTGATTAATGATGTTTCTATTTCTATTTTTAGGTTTTGTTTTTACAAGCATTTTCCCTTGTTGATCCTATTGCGACTTTTTGGCTGAACTGCCATTTGGTCATCATTCTTAGTTAATGCTGATTTTTATGTTTTCAGTTCTGTTTAGCAATATGTCAAGAAAATGTCTTTTTGACCTCACTTCAACAATTTTGGGCTTTTATCTCATGTTCTATTTAATTATCTTTCGAGTCCCATAAGCTACATTCGAAGTGGAAAAAAATGTTTTTCATTTGATAATTTAATAATAATTACTTGTTGTTCAAAATCTGTTATGTTTCATTCATTCATTCATTCATTCATTTGTTTTTATTTCAGGAGAGAGGCTCAGGTTGATGTAGAGGGACAGTTTCTGGTCAGAATTATCTATGAAGATGCCAAAACATACGATCTCGTTGCTGCTGCAAGCAAAGTACTAAGTAAGAGTGTTCATTTTATTTATATTTTAGATATTGTTTGGAAAGATGGATAAATGACTGGATTCTTTATGAATTATCTGTTATTTATTTTTAAATGTTCATTACAAAATTATTTTGAGCTCACAGGTTGAGAGAAATACGTTGTGATTAACTGGTGTTATAACATTAAAATGATGTAAAATGATGTAGTCTAATTGTAAATATGCGGTTTCTTTTCCAACAGAAATGGATGCAGGTGGTATCTTGCAAATGTTTGGAAAAATGTTTTTTGAGTTCTGTCAGGAGTCTGGGTATGACACCATCCTGCGAGTGTTGGGTTCCAATGTCCGTGAATTTTTACAAGTAAGAGGCTTTGGTTTTTATCACCCATAAATCACCAGCAGCAATGTTGAGAAAGTGGCATAAGCAACACTGACTGTTCTCTAGTTCACACATTCCATGTATCATACTTTTAGTGAAAGTGATTTTTATAACATTGCTTAAAATAAAAATGTCTTACAGATTTGTTAGGTTAACTCTTGTGCATCTGTTAAAAAATTTCCTCATAGGTTCAAAGTGGACAAAAATGTCCATGTCCACAAACTGTCATATAAATATTATATATATTAATATTTTATTTTACACTGATTTCAGTATTTTCACCGAAAGCAGTTCTAATTATAACAATTATCAAACTATTTTCAGATTTATAACCCTTTAAATGCTGGTTTGTTTACACAATGAGAAATAAAGTTTCCCATACACTTTCCCATTCAAATTTCCCATACACTATTACACACACATAACATTTTCAGTACATGCATAAAAACCACAGTCTAACATCAATGTTTTTGTCACTTCTTATCATTTCTGTAAGTTTATCTTACCGCTGCTGACTACTTTAGGTAGATTGATTTCTGTAGTTTAAATATTGAGCAGCATGCTAATAGCTAGTAAGCTAGTTTGAAAGCCACAGCACTGCAAATTAAATACCCTGTTTTTCCTCTTTTTCCTTGGACTCGCTTAGTCGGGCTAAGCAAAAATCTTCTTTTTGCATCACCACATTCAGATCATCTTGTTCTCTCCTTCAGAATCTGGATGCATTACATGACCATCTGGGCACTATCTATCCTGGCATGCGCGCACCCTCCTTCCGCTGCACGGATGCAGAGAAGGGGAACAACCTTATTCTCCACTATTACTCTGAGAGAGAGGGTCTTCAGGACATCGTCATAGGGATCATCAAGACGGTTGCACAGCAGATTCATGGAACTGAGATTGAGATGAAGGTTGGCTTGTGCATTGATCACATACATATTTTGCTGGTAGATTAAAATGTTAATATTAGTTAATACACAAAAAAAATCATATCCAACAATGACACACACACACACACACACACACGCACACACACACATATACACACACATACAGTAGATGTATTAATAATAGTTTACATCATAGATCACCCACTCTAGATTATTTAATGACATATTAAAATACTCATTCATTCATTCATTTTCTTTTCGACTTAGTCCCTTTATTAATCAGGGGTCGCCACAGCGGAATGAACCGGAATGAACACGGGGAGAACATGCAAACTCCACACAGAAATGCCAACTGACCCAGCCGAGGCTCAAACCAGCGACCTTCTTGCTGTGAGGCGACAGCTCTACCCACTGCGCCACCCCATATTAAAATACTAAGGAATTAATTAAATTAAAGGCTAGGATCACTCATCACAGTGCAGCCCCAAAATTAATTGCAAATGTAAGTGTTTTGTAATAAAATGTACTATTGCCACTTATTACTTTATTTATTTTAGTAAATACAGGGAGGAAAAAGTGTGTTGTTTCTGTTTTACATATGAATGACACTGGAACATTATTGTATTCATAATTTGACAATCATTAAAGTAGATTCTTTACATTTAATATGCTTTATATGTACAAAAATCACCTTTATATATGTAATCTGATGCAGACACCAACATGCAATGCCTTTTCTTTTACAAAATTAGTAGCTACTTTTCATCTAGGAGGCATTAAATTAACAAAATGTGCTTTAAATAAATAAGTAATTTCATTAGAATTACATATTTCAAAGCATTTCATACAATCTTTACATTTCACTACACCAATACAGTATATTTTTAGTAAATAAATTAATTCAATTAAAGCCACAATTAGGGTGGCACCGTGGCTCATTGGTTAGCACAGTCGCCTCACAGCAAGAAGGTCGCTGGTTCAAGTCCCGGCTGGGCCAGCTGGCGTTTCTGTGTGGAGTTTGCATGTTCTCCCCGTGTTTGCGTGGGTTCCTCCGGGTGCTTTGGTTTTCTCCACAGTCTAAAGACATGCAGTATAGGTGAATTGGATAAATTAAATTGTCCGTAGTGTATAAGTGTGTGTATGGGTGTTTCCCAGTAATGGGTTGTATTATTTGTAATAATTAGTATTATTTGTAGTATTAGCTGTAAAAGCTGTTTAAAAAGAAACCTTATGCCACAAATAATTTACTTATAAATGCAACAGCATGTATAAATATATAAATGCATAAGGTATTTTTAAAAGACAGTATAGTGCAAGTGTTAAATACTGCAATGATCAAAACATAACTTGATGTAGACCAGAGGTAGGTTTAGTCTCGTTCTCACTGAGCAGGACTCATCGATAAACAACACTATGATGAACTCCCTGCGGTTTATCCTTTGTCACCGCTTTCAGTCTCTGCCTTATTTTCCAAATAAATCCTACTCACCCAATAAGAGCTAATCATCCCCTAGACAGCAGACTGCTCTTTCCATTCCCCTCTCTCTCTCTCTCTCTCTCTCTCTCCCTCACTCTCCATCTGGGCTTAGTGTGAAACGAGGGAGTCCAATCGACAGACCCTCGAAACGCAACACCTGACTTGTTGAAAAAATGTTAGCTATCGTCGTCATGGAGATGGCAGGGCAAAGAGACAGAGACTTGACGTCAGTAAAATGGGCTCAACTTCAAGCTGACAGAGAAAAAAAACAACAGCTTCGCCGCATGCGGCTTTATGATATTATGTCTACAGTAAAAAAAAGGGGGGGATTTTCATGGAAAACAGAGAGAGACTGCTGCAATGCATGTCTGCTCTATGTAAAAAAATACAAAATTATATTAATATTTTATTACACTAAACATTGTTGATTAAACACTCAGAGCCACTTAAAACTGTAACTTTCTCTTTGCTTAGTCTACACGCAAGGACTGAGGAATGAGATCGCTGACTTTGGACTCTTAACACATAACAGAAGAATCACAAGAGCCCATTATACCACTAGACACTGTCTTTTGTCTTCTTTAAAGTGATATTGGAAAATATAAATCTGTTTACACCTCTAATAAGTTGTACACCTTCATTTTCTTAAAAAAAATATATAAATCGAATCAAGGTTACATTAAAAGCATTACCATGGAAGTGAATGGGGACACTTTTTGAGGATTTACAAGCATACATAATTTAAATACTTTTATTTATATTTAATAAATATTTAATCTAACATTATATAATATTTCTGTTAAGCCTTTGTACTATTTGTTTAAATTAGTTGTTTAGAGTTGTTTAAATTATAATTTAGTCATAAAATGTATAGCATTTACATTGTGGGAACTTTACATACACAACAGGTTAGGAAATGTGTTTTTTCCCCACTTCAAATCATGTTAATGAACATTCTTTATATATTCTTTGAAACTGTGAGGATTTAAATATTAATTGTAATCCCTCATTCAACAGATTCTCATTGTTTAAATTGAAAATGGAAATTTCTATTTGAAACTTTACATTTATCTAAAAATCTAAATGTCTGGTTGTTTATTCATCATCAGGTGAAGGATGTGGGCTCCTTCATTTAATCATGATGATCATTCAATCATCTTAAAATGTTCAATAAAAATGTTCCAAAGAAAAAAGTCACCTGCATCTTGGATGGCCTTGGGGTAAATTGAGTAAGTTAAGAGCAAATTTGTTTTTGAAATATTATAGAAGACATCTACAATTCCACTTACCCCAGTATGTTAGATGATAAAATAAATGAATACAGAACATAACGATCTAAAGTTATCTTTAATATGTATAAATAATCAGAATTATAAAATACCTAAATAGTCATTAGTGGGTAGCACTGTCGCCTCACAGCAAGAAGGTCGCTGGTTCGAGCCTCGGCTGGGTCAGTTGGCATTTCTGTGTGGAGTTTGCATGTTTGCGTTGGTTTCCTCCGGGTGCTTGGGTTTCCCCCACAGTCCAAAGACATGCGCTATAGGTGAATTGGGTAAGCTAAATTGTCCGTAGTGTATGTGTGTGAATGAGAGTGTATGGGTGTTTCCTAGTGATTGGTTGCAGCTGGAAGGGCATCCGCTGTGTAAAACATATGCTGGATAAGTTGGCGGTTCATTCCGCTGTGGCGACCCCTGATTAATAAAGGGACTAAGCCGAAAAGAAAATGAATGAATGAATATTTAGTAAACGAAGAAACATGTAAACACAAAATTGCTGATGACTTTTTTTTCACTTTCTAAACATCGTTTCTTCCAGCATTTTCTTCACACTGTGGGGTTCCTTGTTTAATATCAGGAAATGCAAATCCCCAAATGAGAATCTAAATCTGTTATTTGTGGGGGTGTACCAGGTCATTCAGCCGAAGAGCGAAGAATGTGATCACATTAAGTTCCTGATTGAGGAGAAGGACTCGGAGGAGGAGGCGTTTTATGAAGACTTGGATGGTTTTGAAGAGAATGGGACTCAAGAGACACGAATCAGTCCTTACACCTTCTGCAAGGCGTTCCCGTTTCACCTGATGTTCGACAAGGACCTCATGCTCACACAGTGTGGCAATGCCATCTTTAGAGTCCTGCCACAGGTTCGTCTGTTCAAAAATCATTTTGCCCAGCTATTAGGTGACCTTATCTGCTATGTACTGTACTGTACTGTAAAAATTAATAAAAAATCAATGCACTTATTGCGTTAATATTGTATTGCAAGATACTTATACTGCTACTGCTATATACTTCGACGTAGTGATATGGAACTGTAGTGAGGTCAAGTCCTGCCTAGAACTACTTCAGGTGTGTGGTTTTCTGAAAATAATGGCACACCTTAGAATGTTCATCAACCAATCAAAATCAAGCATTCGACAACCCTGTAGAGTATTCACTCTATTCTACTATGTAGAATTAAGCTCTTTTCTTTGATTGCTTTAGGACTTCGGATTCATTTGCTTATGAGGGAAATTACTATAATCAAATACATAATGCAACTAAATACATAAAAATCTAAATAATATTAGGGCTGCAAAATATATCGTTTCCGCATCGATGTTGCAATGTGCACATTCGCAATAGTTACATCACAAAATATGCAATGTTGAGTCTGAATTATAGTTGACCAGGAGCCACTACTTAACCATAATAGTGTGAAAGTTTGTCATTTGCATGTGTTTTTAAGGCCTGTGACTGAGCATTTAAAGAGAGTTTAAAACATTTTGACAAAAAATAAGAAAAAAAATATGATTGATTTTTTCTTACAAAAATTTTTTTTGTCTTGTTTATAGTCCAAATATCTACATTTCAAAGTGAAAATAAGATTATTTTAATTTTCCCCAATATAATTGAGCTTGTTTTACGAAAATACTTATTAAGGTGAAAACAAAATGTTTTTATTTGATCTAAGAGTTTTTAGATATTTAGACTAGAAACGAGACAAAGCAAAGTAAGAAAAGCTGTTATTTGCATTGTGATTATTCAATTTCTCTATCTGAACACTGTTTGACTTCTCAGAAAACCGACAAATAGAGCTTTTTAAACCATTTTGCGAAACTGTATCCATATCGCAATACGTATTGCGGGAAAACAAAATATCGCAATATCAGTTTTTCCCAATATCGTGCAGCCCTAAATAATATAATAAGAAAATACCTATTTGCAACATCAAGCAGCATGAGAGCGGAAGTCTCAGGACAATTAGGTTCCAATGGCTGCGCCCACTCCTACTTGAAAGAATGAGGTCAATAAGGTCACTTAATATAAAGTGGGACTATGCTTTCTGTTATAAATATAAAATCAGAGATATATGTAACATGTGATGGATGGAAATGTCAAGTTGTGTCCTCTTCCAGCTGCAGCCTGGCGTCTGTAACCTGTCCTCAGTGTTCTCTCTGGTTCGGCCGCACATAGACTTCAGTTTCCATGGCATCCTGTCTCACATCAACACTGTCTTTGTGCTGCGGAGTAAGGTCTGTCTGCCCAAACATCATTACGTACCGTCTGATATCAAACTCTAATGTGTGGTTCATACACTGCTTTTTCTGCCACTCTGCAAAGTCTACTCCATTATTTCCCAGAAGCATTTAATGGCGTTCAAGTCAATTGGTGATCAATTCATGTGTAAAAATGAAGCCTTCTTTAATGATATGTGTCTGATAAATCTTGGGTTTGTCACCCATATCCAAAATGGTTGTTTAAAGGCATAATTTACCCAAAAATAAAAGTTTTTTAATCATTTACTCACTCTCAACTTTTCTATATTTCAAACCTGTTTGCGTTTCTTTCTCCTGTTGAACACACAAAAAAAGTATTATGGATCCTTTAGGGTTAAAAGAATAGAATAAACAGCATAACAAGCCAGAAACATTATTTACTCCAATAAAGAACAAGTCATAGACTTTGCAAAATCATTGCTTATTTGATTCGAAACATCAATAATAAAATAATCAATAATCTAGAATGTGCATATCACACATTTACATAAGATACATACAGCAATACATGTTGACTGCAATGCATGTTGTAAATATATGGAAATCTGTGATAAAACCGCATGACACAAGATGTGTTTTTGCTTTCATGTAGGAGGGCCTGCTAAATGTAGAGACGGCGGAGAATGAAGATGAACTCACAGGAACAGAGATCAGCTGCCTCAGACTGAAGGGCCAGATGATCTCACTTCCTGAGACTGAGAACATCCTATTCCTGTGCTCACCAAGGTAGATAAGAAAATAAAGACAGAAAATAAATAAATGTTATCACATACAAACTCCTGAGGTTAAAATTTTAATTTAGATTAATTATTTTTATTAAGACATTTTCAGTTTTCAAAGTTTACGTAGACATGTCATTCGTTTATACAAAACACTATTTATAATGTTTTTCATGTTATTTATCCAATATGTGCATTTTTGCCCATTGCTTCTTAGATCAAAACATGGTTAGCAAAAGTTTTAAGCAGCAGTTGGGCCAGTATCTAAAAATGTTCACATTCTGGCTTTTCTATATTCCTCTTAAAAGCCAAATCCCAGTAGAGGTAGTTTTTTTTTTTTTAAATTTCAAGCACTATGTGTGCTAATACCTTATCTCATGCTGGTGTCTGTCTGAGATGAGATGAGTCCGCTTACAGTAAAATGAAGAGGTCATTTGGTTCAGACACTCTTTCACTGGCAAACACGACTGCTAGAATAATCTGTGTCCTTCCTGCTGGTTTAGATTGAATCGTCTATTGATTTTTTTTTAAGAAACAACAATAATCCCCATGGTGTGCTCACAGAAGCTTGGACAACTTATTAAAATACAAGTGGTGGAAACATTTTCTTAAAGAACTGTTGTATTATGTTATATTCTTTTGAAGAGTAACTTTTTCCTTTTTGACTTCTTAATTGATGGGCCTGATCCAGTGTCTTATGATTTGCATATATCAGTGTTATGAATCTGGATGACCTGACGAGGAGAGGTCTTTACCTGAGTGACATCCCTCTTCATGATGCCACCCGTGACCTTGTGTTACTTGGGGAGCAGTTTCGTGAGGAGTACAAGTTGACCCAGGAGCTGGAGATCTTGACGGACCGTCTGCAGCACACACTCAGAGCCCTGGAAGATGAGAAGAAGAAGACAGACAGGTCAGTCCAGCAACGTTTGTCATTCAGGAAACACAGAGAATTACTCTGAATAACTATTGGGATGATGGTTTCAATCATGTGTTCCAATAATGCTATTTTAAACATTCTAATTTTGTTTTTAAGGTCTCATATAATAGGGTCACATCCATGCAAATAATAATAATAAACACTTTTTGAGAGCTTACTCTGCTCTGATTTGTGTTATACAGATTTGTTACAAATCTACATAGGCTTGTGCAGGGAGTGAGCGCAAGTGTTTTTTGCTAGTTTCAGCCCAATGCAGGTATCATTTTCATATCCTGAGCCACGTTGTTTAAATAGCAAATGCATTTGCGCCCAATTGTGTCTGAAAAGCAGGTGTGTTAAGGCAAATTGGTGCATTGTTGATGCATTGCTATTTTGAGGCAACTGAAATAGACCACGCCATTGACCAGCTGAAAGTGCCAGGTTTTTCTGTTATATAAAGAGCACATTAGTATTATTAGTATTATTACACACACAGGAATGCACAGCAGCACAGAAATATCTTTAAATATGAAAAATTTAAGGATTAAAATATAAAATATTATTATTGCCAACATAAACATAAAAATCGCTACCTCCTCCCACACCTTCTTCACCTCAGGGAGCTTTGGTGGAATATATTTTGAAAATGCACTACTTTTAGAAAATGCATTTTTCTCCGTTTTCTGTAGAAAATGTTACATTGTTCATGAAACCTAGCTGCATTTAAGTGGGTATAAAACATGAACACATTAAGATAGAATAAAATGCTTTACTTTGTTTTTTGAAAGGTTGATTCCTTAATTTGCAAAAATATTCTGAGGACTGTGAAATTTAGGTGAAAATGCAGTGGCTGGCAACTTTAAAAAAAGAAAACGCTGGCAGGGAAAGAGTTAAAAATATTTTTACGTTATCTCCCAGCCAGAGTGGTAGTTCACTTTGACAGTAATTACTTTGGTTTAGAAGGAAGACATTCATTGATATTTTTGAGGAATATATCCCAATCATCACTGTCATTGTGCTGCTTCAGTGGCATTCAAAAGGGCCACTTTTCCTGCGTACATTCTCATGCCAGAAGCTGCTCAGAGTTAAGTTCTGCAGGGTGTCTCATTTCTTATGTTCCATTTCATTAATTTTCATTTGAGACACTTTTATATTTTATTACTTCTTAAAATGTTCACCAAAAAGAGCAATTTACTCACAAATGAAAACAAAATGAATACATCTGGCTTCTGATGACACAATGAGTTCATATCAAACAAAAAAAAATGGCCTGTTATTTACAACATTATTTTCTTTGATCCACAGTCTAGAACATATTAGTCAAATAATTGTGTATATCAAATGGTGAAAATCTGTTGAAAGTCAATATTTTCTAATGAGATTAAATACATGAATGGAATCTTGCTTTTTATATTGGATGCAGCATCCAGGATTGGCACCAGCATCATTTTGATGAATAAATCAACATAATCGTCTCTCTCTCTCTCTCTCTCTCTCTCTCTCTCTCTCTCTCTCTCTC
>CAIGQV010019068.1:1696818-1740691 GCA_903798115.1 Danio jaintianensis | reverse complement strand
TCTCTCTCTCTCTCTCTCTCTCTCTCTCTCTCTCTCTCTCTCTCTCCATTTTAATCAAACAAGTCAGCTTGTGCCCACATGTGTGGAGGAAATTTTGCTGTGGATTAAAGATAATAGTGGCATTAATAATGTTGCACAATACCAATTATTTCACTTAATATAACCTCAATATGTCATCAGGAAATTATTTAGTTGTGCCTGAAAATGTTTTTTTTTCTCATTCAATGAGTGATTGAATGAGAGAGTGTATGGGTGTTTGTTTGTTTTTTGACTCAAATATATATTAGCAATTGACTTGTATTAATCACCAAGGAGCCAAGGGTGAGTAAATTAATAACAAACTTTAGTGTTTGAATGAACTATTTCTTAAATGACGTAGTATTATGTTTAACTGTAAAACATCTTCATGGTTTAAAAAAAACTGTATTGTGTAGTTTTTCAAATCTTAAAATATGTTAAAAGCAATATATTTGTTAAGATATAATTTTTCATATTTACTGAAGGAAGACCTTTGACAGGCTGTATGGAGTTTACAATGTCCAATCATTTCCAGTAAATAACATAAACGGCTCATCTCCTCCTCTGCTTGTCATCATTACCTTTGTACAGTAATCTGTAAATTGCATTACATGTCAATCAGACCATCTCTTCCTGTCTAAATGGGTGGTTACACGAGGCAAGCTGTAAATAGGCTGTAGTTCTACAGTATGCAAGACCATGTGCGAGGCACCAGATCCAGACCAGTACACTGAGTAATGCAGCTAAGGTCACTGATAGGTCCAATGACTAAGACCTTATTCCAGATGGCACACTTTGCCCTTACAGTCCTGCTTCGAGTCTATATTTTGGTGATGTAATGCTGCATATTTTGTTGCAAGGGTACCCATATTGAAATCTGATCTATTGAAATATATGCAAATCACAATGATGACATGTAAGTTCATATTTGGATTTCACATACAGTTGCAATCAGAATTATTAAACTCCCTGAATTATTAGCCCCCCTAATTATTTTTTTCCCCAATTTCTGTTTAACAGAGAGAAGATTTTTTCAACACATTTCTAAACATAATAGTTTTAATAACTCATTTCTAATAACTGATTTATTTTATCTTTGCCTTAATGACAGTAAATAATATTTGACTAGATTTTTTCAAGACACTTCTATACAGCTTAAAGTGACATTTAAAGGCTTAACTAGGTTAATTAGGTTAACTAGGCAGGATAGGGTAATTAGGCAAGTTATTGTATAACGATGGTTTGTTCTGTAGACTATCGAAGCAAATATAGCTTAAAGGGGCTAATAATATTGACCGTAAAATGTTTTAAAAAAAAATTAAAAACAGCTTTTATTCTAGCCAAAATAAAACAAATAAGACTTTCTCCAGAAGAAAAAATATTATCAGACATACTGTGAAAATTTCCTTGCTCTGTTAAACATAATTTGGGAAATATTTAAAAAAGAAAACAAATTCAAAGGGGGTTTAATAATTCTAATTTCAACTGTATATAAAATATGTCATATATGCAACATACAGTTAAACCCGCTTGACTGTATATTTCAAAATATTTTCCATTTACATATATTTTTTTAAACCATAGGAATTACAAATATGTACTAATATGTTCAAATATGTTGTATGTTATTATATGTTCGTATGTGGCCATATACGAACACATGTATACAATTATAGCCAGTATATTTGAACATATATAGCTGAATGGCCATTTTTGCTATATTTTGAAATATCTGACATATATTTTATATATGTGAAATCCAAATATGAACTTGTATGTCATATATACATTTGGCATATATTGTCATATATCAGAATTTTATATGGGACCGGGTGTAATGATTTAAAAACGAAAAAAATAATTGAAATCAGTTTCACTTTGTTTCCCCTGCGAAAAGCTTTTTAAAGATGGCTGTGTTTCTTTTTCTGCTTGGAAAATGAGGCTGTATTTGCGCTCTCCATGGGGAGCCAGTCTGCCTCGGTCTGTGAGCTCTGTGTTTGTTTATTAAATCTGGTGGAGAACCTTGAACATCACCAGAGACCCTCTCTCTCATCCACACAGACAATAAATACCAGCTAGAGCTGCTACACAAATGCCTGTGTACAAGTTTAACGTCTAGTCAGAATTTCAAACACAACTATTTCTAGTTACTTTTTAGGCTATTATAAAATATATTTTGAATACAGACCAGGTCATTTTTTTTTTCATTTGCATCCCCAATTTGCAAGTGTAAATGTGAGTAAAATGTGAGCAGCTGACATTATTATGTCCTTCTAAGCATACATGTTATTTCAGTTGATTTCAAATGTACATTGTCGTTTTTTTTTCAGTAGCCCACGTGCATTTCTTGGAAACCTGGATGTATGTGACCTGTTGATAACAGGTGAACAAATGGGCTGTATTCTAAATGTGCTGAGTAGTGCGGCTTATCTTCACTAGCAGATGTTCTGCACTTAAACTTGTACAGTTGGTCAGTTTAGGACACTGAGATGTGTTTGTGCCATTTTCTTAAAGGTTTATGAATATAATTGTAGGACATGCTTTTTATATGCAAATTCTGTACTAGTAGTTTTCACCTCATAGAAAAACTTTTGACCATTTGTTGTATTTACTGTGAATCAGGCTGTTTATTTATTTATTTTGGACTACATACAGGGCCAGCACAGCTTGTATTATTTATGATGTTTGAGCAATAATGTGAAATGTTTTTATAAATAGCTTGTTTGTATTCTTGCAACAAGGTCTTAGCTGCAGCAAACCCGGCAATTTCTTTCCATAATTTAACACATTTAGGAGTTTTGTCCAAAAAAGTAATTCTTAAGTCAGTTACCATGGCAGTGCACCTAACTTATTTTAGAGAGAGAGAGAGAGAGACACGTTTTTCCAAAATCTTTTAATGAGCACACAGGAAAACTAATTTGTTTGGGATTAAAAAGATAGTATTTTAGTTAATCCTGTAAACTATTACTTGAAAGTTACTATAATAATAAAGTCATACAGCATAGATTGTGTCAAATCTGCTTTACAATAATGACCTCACTCTGAGGAGGAATGTTGCCACGTGTCGTGAGAATCGCAAATGGATTTAGCAGAGGGGTTTGAGACAGGTCTGTACTGCCAACCCTGTCACCTCCTGTGCTTCAGGGTGCATCGGCCCTTGGAAATCCCCCCTCCAAGTGTCCAGCCCCGAGGGTTGTGGCACTGGAGGGCTCGCCCCCTCTATGGAGATTCTAAGAGCAGTTAATTTGGCGGTTTCCTGACGGTCACTCATTTCAGATTCCCAAATTAGCTATTCAGGAAAATCCAGAGGCCAGTATCAAGTGACTGGTTCCCTTAGAGAATCTTCTGATAGTTTGGAATGTCTGCAGAACGTCTATCAGAGTATGTGTATCCTCAATTATCTAGTGAACTGGCTTATTCTAACTCAGTTGGAGCACATCAAGATGTCGTTCTTGCCCATATCGACAATCTGGGGTTATGGCTGAACACAAAGAAAAAGCAGACAGCTCAGCCCTGACAACCACTTTCTTAGGTGTATTTTGGGACTCCACAACAATAAATGTGTGCGTCTCCACTTCGGATCGAGTCGATCCTGTCAGCCGTAAGCAGAGTCAAGCTAGGCCAATCCATCACTGTGAAATTGTTTGAGAAACTATTAGACCTGATGTCAGCAGCGTCCAACATGATACCACGTGGCCTGTTGTACATGAGACCACTACAGTGGTGGCTCAAATCCAGGATTTTTTCCCCAACTTTTTAGTTGGAAAACTAGTTAAAAATTCCTTTTCAGGGTCTAAAATTGTAGTGCCTTGAAGCGGACATGTCACCCCGGCACTTGTCAGTATGGCATTGTTGGGATAGCATTCCCATAGCGTCAATATTTGACACAGCGTCAAAGTTCCCTGAACACGTGCTTCAGGACTTCGACCAACACAAAGTGTTTCCATACCGTTGATATTTGTTACAGCGTCTTTTTCCCCTCAGGGAACCATTGTTACAATTGTAACCTGGAACTTTTTTGTAATGGTTTTCACAAAGGCTGTTATTACCTCCTTCCATAACAGATGTATTTAAATGTATACATTAAATAATCAAGACATCTCTAACAGCTTAAGTAAAATGTAATGAATATATAGGCTAAAATAGTTAAAATATTTAGAAAAGTGATAAAATATTTAGATCTGAGGGTTACAGTGGGGGTCAACCTTCCATTGGGGGTCAACCTTCCAACCTTCCATACCTTCCATTCCTCAGCGCGCTCCATCCAAGCTTCGAGTGAGAGAAGCGCTCCATCCTCAGGGATGATCGCCCTCTCACTCGATGACACCGAGGACCAGATGTCCATCGCTGCATCGAAGGGTGGGCTGTCATTTTCCGATGACAATTCGGACCCGCTTCCTCCCTCAGGGGTGGTAAGCGAGGCTCCGCATATCGAATCTGATATGATTGCCGTGCTAACCCGGGCTGCTTCGGCGGTGAGGCTGGAGATGGCTTGTCCCCCAGCTCAGCCGCCGGACTGGTTAGACGAGTGTGACATGGAGGATAAGTCCTAGTTCTGTGCGTTTGACCCGCTGCCTTACAAGCAGCCGCTCAGAATGCTCATGCAGAAGCACATCCGCCGGTGCGTCCATCCTCAGGATTGGCCTGCAGCGATAGA
Source organism: Danio jaintianensis (assembly GCA_903798115.1). Taxonomy (NCBI): domain Eukaryota; kingdom Metazoa; phylum Chordata; class Actinopteri; order Cypriniformes; family Danionidae; genus Danio; species Danio jaintianensis. The sequence goes on along the minus strand of CAIGQV010019068.1, from coordinate 1,736,016 downwards.
CCTGAAGGACACGTATGTTCATGTCTCCATTTTCTCACGCCACCGGCAGTTTTTGTGGTTTGTGTGCAAGGGTCGAGCATGGTAGTACAAAGTCCTCTCTTCCGGGCTCTCCTTGTCTCAGCGGGTTTTCACCAAGCTCGCAGAGAATGCCCTAACGCCACTTTGGCTCGTGGGCATCTGCATACTCAATTATCTCAATGACTGGCTTTTTATAGCTCACTCGCGGGATCAATTGGTTATGCAGAGGGACTGGGTGCTTCGGCACCTCGACCTGTTCGGGTATCGGGTCAACTAAGAAAAGAGCAGCAGGAGCATATGGCATCCACAACCGCTGTCACGCCGCTCGGGTTGCTCCATATAAGACCGCTTCAGCATTGGCTTCACAATCGGGTCCCCAGTTACGTATGGCATGCGGGTACGCACCGGGTGACTGTCACTCCACTGTGTCGCCACGCCCTCAGCCTCTAGAACAAGTGTCCAAGCATCTTGTCGTTCTGACGGATGCTTCCAGTATGCGCTGGGGAGCCGTGTGTTGCGGGCATGCAGCTGCGGCTCCGTGGAAGGAACCCTGTTGCATTGGCATATTAATTGCCTGGAGCTGGTGGCAGTGTATCTCGCGCTGCGCTGTTTTTTTCTGGTGCTAGAGGGAAAACACGTGCTGGTCAGGGCGGACAGCACGGCGACGATGGCGTATATCAACCTCACGGGGGGTATCCGCTCTCACTGCATGTCTCAGCTCGCTCACCGTCTGCTCCTCTGGAGTCATACGTGGCGTAAAATGCTGCGTGCCATTCTTCCCCGGCGAGCTCAACCGTGCAGCCAATGCGCCCTTATGGCAGTTCCACGCCCGGGAGAATGGAGGCTCCACCCCCGGCTGTCCAGCTGTTATGGGTGTGTTTTGAGCATGCTGGATAACACAGCTGGTCCCGGGGCATGCGTAAATACCCATTTTCTCCAGTGAGCCTACTCGCACCGGCGGAGGACTTAGGTGACCTACCGGTTCAGTGCTTAACACCGTCACTCAGGCAAGAGCACCCTCTATGAGGCATGCCTATGCCCTGAAGTGGAGTCTATTCACTGTGTGGTGTACTTCTCTCCGAGAAGGACCCTGGACATGCCAGATCACTGTGATGCTATCCTTCTTCAGCTGGCTGGAGCTAAGGCTGTCCCCTCCGCACTGAGGGGTTGGCGTTACGATCATCCCCGCTCTCAGGACGCAGGGATGACGGTGCCTCATCATGCCTGCTCGGTCAGCCCGCGTTCTGGGTATAGGTGCCTGCTATGCGCGATCCCCAATGGCGATCCCATATGTTTCACTCAGCCACGGTATAGTTGCCCCCTCTCCAGGTGGGCCGGTGTTTTCCCTTCCCGCTAACCATCCTTCATATGTGTACTCCCCATTCTCAGGGTTAGTCCATATGTCTTCTTGCCACCAGGTCTCCCCATTTGGGCAGCAGGTGGCCTCCGCAGCGTCCTCCCCATTCGGGACTGACACGCTTTCCTAACGTACTGTCGTATTTTAAAATTCTTAGAACTTAACTAGATGTATTTTTTATGACTCCCCAAAAAATATAAATAAGCCTTTAAGTGCTTCACAGGTAAGTAAGGTAAGTTCGGCCAGGGGACACGTTGGAGGACGGCGTCTCTGGTGATGATGGTCCGTTTACGCTGGAGCCTGGCAAACCTCTCACCAGCGACATGGTAAGGTTCAATCACTGTGGCGTTTTCCATACATTTCCCCATAGTGGAAGTTTTTCCACATAGCATTGAAGTTCCCTTCCCGCTAGGGAACAAAACGGTTACCACGTAATCCTCGTTCCCCGAGGGGGGAAACGGAAATGCTATGTTCCTTCGCCACAGTGATTGCGCCTTAGCTGACAGCTGTAGTTCGGCTCTTCAGCTAGTAAAGATACTTAGCGTCTCGTGGCTTTTATCTTTATTCATAGCTGATTATGATTGCTGCCAGCTGCGTATGCTTGTATTCATTGGCATTTCATTGGCCCGTTTTATTACTCTTTCTGATGATTGGCTTTCTGACGAAATCCCCATAGTGGAAGTTTTTCCACATAGCATTTCTGTTCCCCCCCTCTGGGAATGAGGGTTACGTAGTAACCTTTTCGTTCTTATTACTGAGTTATATAACTACTTACTTACAATGCTTATTGAGACTAATAACGGGAGCTGCACCATTTAAGGTCTTATAATGTTTTATTCATGCATCAATTGAAACAGCATACACTAAACATTGATCTTGGGATTAAGAATCAATGTTAATGGAAAAAAGAAGAAAAAAAAGTAATTAAGTTCCACACATGAGATGGTTAAAAGAACACTATTTGTTCAACGCGCACACACACACACGCACACACACACACAGTTTGGGGTCAGTAAGATTTGATTTATGTCTTTGAACACTTTTAACACTTACCCCACAGCCCAAAGACATGCAGTATTGGTGAATTGAAGAAATTAAATTGGCCGTAGTGTATGTGTGTGAATGTTTCCCAGTACTGGGTTGCAGCTGGAAGGGCATCTGCTGTGTAAAACATATGCTGGATAAGTTGGCAGTTCATTCCACTGTGATGACCCCTGATGAATAAAGGGACTAAGCCGAAGGAAAATGAATGAATGAATGAATGAATGAATGAATGAATGATTAACATTCAGCAAAAATACTGCTGTTTTTCTGAACTTTGCATTCCTTCCAAGAATCCTAAAGATGTATCACAGTTTCCACAAAAATATTACATAACACCAAATAATTTCAGAAGATTATGACAGAGAAGGCTAAAAATTCTGATTTTTGAAATAAAAAACATAATGCATATAGTTCAGAATATCAGTGCTTTTTCTGTAATCACTGCAGCCTTGTTAAGCATAATAGACTTAAATAGAAATAGATACATTTGTAAATAGAAAAGTATATTCGTAAGAGCCTGTAATGACGATCATGCAATGATGAAAATAGGTTAGAAATGCCTTTTGATTATAGAGGTTAATATTAGTGTTTTTTTTTCATTGGTAGTATGAAAATATAAACAGAACAGATGGATGAATGTCTGAATGTTGAGAGCCAGTACTCAAACAGCTCTGTGGATAATTAGCACTCAACCTTCAGGGGAAGCACTGTGTCTAAAAGAATGAAATGATGCACTATTTTATGGTCAGCTGAAATGAATTTCACAAAAGGATTCATTTTTGTCAAGTCTTTTTAGCAAACCTTTTTAACAAACAACTGTATTGCTTTGAAAGACTACAAACCAGTATAATGTGGCTATGTGAGTCAAACATCTTTTGTTCAGTGACATTGAATACAATGAATATATGTGTTTCACAGATGAGTGCACATTATAATAATGCTATCTTTGTTTCAGGTTGCTGTATTCAGTTCTGCCTCCGTCTGTAGCCAATGAACTGCGGCACAAGCGACCCGTGCCTGCTAAACGATACGACAACGTGACCATTCTTTTTAGTGGCATTGTTGGCTTCAACGCATTCTGCAGCAAACATGCATCTGCAGAGGGAGCCATTAAAATCGTCAACCTTCTCAATGACATCTACACCAGATTTGACATTCTCACCGATTCTCGGAAGAACCCTTATGTGTATAAGGTGAGTGAATTTTGACCTGGAAATTTGATGGATGGAAAAGCTAGGAAGAAACTAATTGGAAATATCATTGAAAATACGTGCCTCAGCCTACATTACGTTGCACATTTCAGATGACAAATCCACTAGAGGGCGGTGTCTACATTTTTGCAAATCTGAAATACATTCCTTTTGTTTTGTTTTGTTTTGTTTTGTTTTGTTTTATTTTGTTTTGTTTTGTTTTGTTTTGTTTTGTTTTGTTTTGTTTGCATCCATGGGAAGGCAGTGCTTGTCATACTAAATACCTAGCAAATCACTGACCTAAACCCTTCCCTAAACCAAAATTATAGTGTTTTTAAAAGCAAACTTAAAAACGATGTGCACTGTCCACATCGTTTTATCTTGATTGCTTTAACCTCTTTTGTTAAATATTGTTTCACTGGACTTAATCCGGGCGCTCTGCATCACAATTACAACACAGTACAAGGTAAGCTACAGAGCAAACTGACCACACTAGAAAGGTTGTCCATATGAATATAGATATGTCATGAAAAAGTATTAAATTATTAAAATATAAGTATGTAGTATTATAATATAAGTATTTAAAAATCATAGACATCTTTAAGTTGTTTTGTGGTATTGTGAGGTTTTGCAAAGAACTGCATGGAAAATTATACGTTAATATGTCCCTGTAAAAATTACTAATGCGAAAAGGAACAAAAGTTAACGTCATACTACCCCATTGTATTCATTTTATCTAGAAACTGCAGTTAAACATATGTTGAAGTATGTTTTCACGGTTTCACAAAAATGTAGGCTGAAGCATGTATTTCCAATGAACCTGTGTTCAATTTTACTGAAAACTGAAAAGGCCTTAAAATGAATAGGCACATACTAACCTCTTAACCGTGCTAACAGATATATGCAGAGATATTTTTGGCCATGTCCAGAGATATTAAGGACACAAAAGAAACTGCTCTTTCTAATTGTAACTGGCCTAAAAATATCTTGACAAAAATGGTCTTAGGTACATAAACAATTATGTGTGAATTTGCTTGTGAGAAGGTGTGTTAGCTATAATGCTAAGTGTTATTCCTGTTGTCCCTTTCAGAAAACCTAATAAAAGTGTCACTTTCAACTCATGTAATAAAACTGTCTGTTACAAAAGTTCAGCTACAAAGTTCAAAGACAAAAAAATATTTTATGATACATCATTGTATGATAAATCTTTTACGATGTACCTAATTAGATCAATAAATGACTGACTATATTTAGAGCAGAGTGTGAAGCTTATTGTAGGTCAAGTGCCAGATTGAGTCATCTAATGTGGGCTGACTTTTTCTTTTTTTTTTTACATTTATTAAAACTTGCTGTAGGCAACCAAGAGCACACTTCACATTTTTTATGAGTAACCAACACTTGGGATATAAGAGAAACACATGAATTTTACTAAATTTAACTCAAGCCTTTTGATTCCATGTACATTTTGGTAGGCATTTGTTAATTAGGCAGAAAAACAGCAATATTGATATATTGTTGATTTTGCTGACAATATGTGGCTAATTATAATTTCATTTCTTATTCAAACTCTAACAAAAGCAAATAAAAGCATTCATAATAAGACAATACTGCTTTAAAACATGAGCAGTAACAAATTTGGGTAACACTTTTTTTTAGGTTGTCCTTGTTACAGATGTTCCATGTAATTGCAATAGTAAATACAACTAATTATACATAATTACATGCAGGCAGCACCCTTAACCTAACCACATTCTAAATCCATATAGTAAGTACATGTAATTAAATAATATTATGCAGTGGTTACATGAATAATTGCACTGTAACAAGAACACCATAAAACAAAGTGTAACTCAAGTTTGACAAAACAAATAGAGAATTATGAAAATCAAAAATCTTTTTAGCGCAATTTAAGTTTTTTTTTCTTTTTCCAGTCAGAGACAATTAGACTCCTGTAAGGACCATATTGGCATGCCTATTTTTTGTCTATTTTCAGAACAACGACAGTCAAAGTAACAGTCATAGTATTGTATCTTTGGTAGCTTTCTTAGCTTTCTGTACCTCATATTTGGTAGTTCTTCAGTTGTACATCATGTTCAATGCTCTTTCAAAAACAAGGGCATGATTTACACCCTAGGCATACAGACAAGAATGCACTTCATGTAGCTTTGCTAACTAAACAAAAGGGCAGGTAGAATTTCAAGGCTGGATAACCAAAAAAAGCAATATTTACTTAAAGTCAGTAGTTTCTATGTGGTTCAAATAAAGGTCTCATGAGGAACTGGGCCCTCTGAATGTGTTTTAGAGTTATTGAGATAGGTTTGAGTTTAAGAACCAAACACGACAAGTTTTGCAGTATGTGTTATCAAGAACACTTAGATGAGTCAGCATTTCCTAAAATTGGTTCAGGCTATTTTCGTTTATATATTTTGTTTGGCTGTATTCATATCTCAAGTTTTTTACCATGCAGTCGAGTCTACATGATAACTTTATATGATTTAATAACTCTGTCAAATTAATTTTGTATGCATATATATATTGAACAGTGTTTGTTGATTCAAAATGTTAATGGGATTGTTCACCCAGAATTAAACATTTACTCATTATGTACTTTCCCTCAAGTGGTTCCAACCCTTTATGATCTTCTTTCTTCTGTTGAACACAAAATAAGAGAGTTTGAAGAAAGCTGAAAACCTGTAACCACTGACTTTTTTAATAGTTGGAAATATAAATGCTATGGAAGTCAGTGGTTACAGGTTTCCAACATTTTTCAAAATATCTTCTTTCGTGTTCAAGAAAAGAAAGAAACTCATAAAGCTTTGAAACATATAAAGGGTGAATAAATGATGACAGAATTTACATTTGTGCGTGAACTATCTGTTTAAGTAAATGTCTGCAGTTCAATTCAAATTGATCTGTATAGCACTTTTCACAATAATTATTATTCCAAAGCAGCTTTACAAAACGTGCACATTATTACATAACAATTAAAATCAGAAAAGGTGTTGTGAATAAGGTGGACAGTACAGCTGTCAATTGTATGCCATCAATCTCCACATTTAAGCAATATAGTGTACTGTAAAATATATTGGATGAAGTGATATGGTCATTATAATAATTAAGAACATAATTTGTGTAATTTGGCATGGTGGCTCAGTGGTTAGCACTGTCGCTAGCACTGTGAACTTTATGCAGAGCATTTGTACATTTACTGGCAGTTGGACAGATAATGTAATTAAAATTAAAGTGGTTTAAATATAAAAAGTCTTTGATAAACTGTAGTTTATAAGACTATATGGCATTTTCTCGAACATTGAAATTGTTTCATTTGTTTCTCTCTGGAGAACTGGTAAATGTCACATTCTTTAAATTTTCCTGGCATAAATTTATACCATTCATTATAAAGCTGTTCACAAACTGTCAATAAAAAAGTGATTAATACACAGATATTATTACATATTGCCCTTTAAATGTGTTAAATATAAAATTAGGCTAGAGAACGTAAAAATATCCAAGTGTAGAAAAGGAAAGTCCTTTGAGGTTCCTCATACCACAGGCACAATAGCTATTTCTGGAGGTCTCTGATTTGAAGCCATCAAACTTAGTTGTGTCTCTCTCTGTTCTCTGAAAGGTGGAGACCGTTGGTGATAAATACATGACTGTGAGTGGTCTTCCGGAGCCCTGCACCCACCATGCAAAATCCATCTGTCATTTGGCCCTGGACATGATGGAGATCGCTGGACAAGTCAAAGTGGATGAGGATCCTGTGCAGGTGATCATTTTGAATAGTCAGTTAGTAATAAGTTACAGTATATGGCATATACATTACACTTGAAATCGCCAGGGCAACGTAATGTCACAAGATGTAAACAAAATAATAATAATAATAAAGTATAATGAAGTTCATTATTGCAGTTTCACAAAAAAAAGAATGTGTGGTGTATTTTGGTTCCAGTTCTGCTTTACTAATTATCACTATTTTCCATTTCTCAATCAAATTAGAGGACTGGAGCTAAAGAGAATGGTTAGAAGATCAGAATATCAGAAGATGGCATACTCATGGTGTAGATAATTGACATAATGAGATACCCAGTACCATTTAGTGTGTGAAATTTAACAACGGATATTGTTATGGCAGTAAATGGGGACAGGTGTATTGTGAATTATTGATTATTCATTCAGTTGCTTCATTCAAAAAACACAGATTCACATTTAGGAACAAACACTGACAGATGACATTGCTTTGGCTAAGTCACATAGTTTGGAAGTATTGTACTTGGCATATTGAGACACCCAGTACCATTTAATATGTGAAATTCGACAAATTTGCCTGTGTGCTGATATTTAATCTAGTATCGGGACTCCCATGTTTAGTTCACCTTTCAAGTCTTTGGGTTTTTGAGATGCTTGATCATCATATGTCTGCATATGAAACTGTGCCATCTGAGCCACAATTGATGCCTCGAGTCATCCATTGCGTTTTGAGTTTTTTGTTTTGTTAATTATGTGAAAGATTAGGTGAAAGTTTAAAAAACTGACCAAAAAACGTATTACCACATTTAGTATTATAGAAAAGAATCATCATGACAGAAATTCAAACATTTATAATGCAGCTACAGTTTGAGGTCAGAAATGTATCATAGAAAAAGCACAAAATAATAACAATAATAATAATGATGCAGCCGTTTCTAAAGAAGATTTGAAATCATTGACGAAAGAATGACTCAAATCTGACAGAAGACTCAAAAAAAAGGAACCAATCTTCTACCCGACCTCTGCAATGTGCACATGTGGGTTCCACAGTCACATTAAAGACTCAATCGAAATTAATGACCCATTAATTCAAGAACGACCCATCACCAGTTCATATAATCTGCTTGCCTGTGTTTGCGTGTTCTAAAGTGAATCTTTCTGAATGAACCTGTATTGATGTTGTTGGATGTTGCTATGGCAGTAAATGGTTACAGGTGGTTTATGAATTATTCATTCAGCTGATTCATTCAAAAACACTGATTCACTCAGGAACAAACACTGACAGGTTATATTGCTTTGCCTAAGTCACATATTTTGGAAGTATTGTAATTGGCATATTGTAGGGCCTGTAGGGGCTTATATGTGAATATTTGACGTGCATTAATTTGAAAGGTTGTGATTCATAACTTTCTATTTATTATTGGCAACTATTTACCAGTAAAGGCATACCAGTAATAGCGGTTGCATTCTGTTTCGTCATTTCACTGTAATAGATGGGGGATTATGGATGAGCATTAGAAAAGTGGGCGCTGTGTGCTGGAAGTGTGCCCATTACTGCTCTACAGAACATTAGCGTTCTATGCAAATGCCTACATCTTTTGTGCCAGCATCTGCCTCTGACTAGAGGGATGTGTAATACTTCATCTAACACATTCAGTTTTTTACATACTTTTGATGGTGTTGTAGTTTTACAAACTTCAGTAACATCACTTCTGTAACTTCATTCATTCATTCATTTTCTTTTCGGCTTAGTCCCTTTATTAATCTGGGGTCGCCACAGCGGGATGAACCGCCAACTTATCCAGCATATGTTTTACGCAGCGGATGCCCTTCCAGCTTTGGGAAACATCCATACACACCCATTCACACACATACACTACGGACAATTTTAGCTTACCCAATTCACCTATACCGCATGTCTTTGGACTTGTGGGGGAAACCGGAGCACCCGGAGGAAACCCACGCGAACACGAGGAGAACATGCAAACTCCACACAGAAATGCCAACTGACCCAGCCGAGGCTCGAACCAGCGACCTTCTTGCTGTGAGGCGAACGTGCTACCCACTGCGCCACCGCGTCACCTCTGTAACTTCAAACAAACATTAAAGTATTATAAAAAATTAGCTAAGGGCAATTAACGCAGAATTCTTAAGTCCATATTTTTAGGGTGAATAAAAAGTGAAATATACGATAACATAAGCTAGAAGTGTTTGATGATTTGAGTTTAATGTGGTTATTCATACAGATTTACAAAAAAATTTAATTAAAATTTATATTTTTTCGCATTGAATGTGCCAACTAATTTGGAAAAACATATTTATTTGAAATATTTAACATATATATGACATATATATTTGTGCATTTGAATGTTCTGTTATTATAACTATGAATTTATCAGAATAGAAAATATATGAATATATGAATAATATTAAATAATAATATAAAGCATTAATTATTTCTGTTTATCATTTATTAACATTTACATTACGTAAACCATAACAACCTTTCATAAAATTTTTGTATGGTATGTTTTGCACTTACAGTGTATATAGCCAGTACATCTAAAACAAAATAAAAAGATGCTGCATAAAATGCGTTGATATTTTTTTAAACATTAAATATCAAATATTAACCACAGAAATATATATTTATATATCAATTTTTTTTCCAGCCGTAATGTGAGTTCATGCTTCAGATGCGCTCAAGACATGTTTTGTGAGCACACAATATATATATTGTTCACTGTGTATATGTAATTTAATGCATCAATAAATCCTGAATGTTTAGACTTGTTTAATGTGCTGCCTCATAGCATAAATTAAACAATCAATATATCTACTGCATATTTCGCATACCCGGCTTATGGGGTCACATAAGTGCCCACCCACCATGCAGTCCTTCATAAAGCGCACACGTACACATTTTACTCAGTGTATTAAGAATGCTTTATGTTTTCTAAGAATAGCTCCAGAATGCATCTCAAAGGTGTTAACAAGAAAAGTCTCTGCAGGCGCTTTTGTTAAACCAGATGACACAGGTTTGTTTTTTTGTGTGTGACTGTTGAAGATGTGTTGCTGGAACACTCGGAGCATCTAAATGAGAGAAAGACGGCTGTATTAGACAGATGGCATGAAGACTTTCACACAAAGACACACACGTACGCAAATGTAAGCACAGTCTGGCAAAGGGAGACACCGTCAGATCATCCTTCCTTTCAGTGTTTAAAAATACACCCACATTAACTTTATTTTGAACATTTAGCTCTGCTCTGGCACGTACTCGTGTCTCGCTCAGTGGACGCATTTGCTGGAGAAGAAAGACAACGATTTCTTTTTCATAGAAATACAGTGCCCAGCACAAATGAGTACACCCTAACACATTTCTCAGAAAATACCAATCCTTCTTTTTTAAATGAATACTTTCTTTAGGATGCTATACAATGAGATATTTGTGCAGATCTAGGTTCATTGGTTTTGCATTAGATTAGTCTAATTGGAACTATTCTAACAAAATAATTTCTGATCATGGTGCAAAAATGAGTATACAGATTCAATATAATTGTTTTATATTGGTATTCAGTGCTATGTATGTATTTATACACACACACACACACACACACACACACACGCACACACACACACTGCTCACCCTTTTTAAATGAGTTTCTCAGTGAATTTTGGTGCATTTAAACATATAATAACATAATAACTATTAAACATGAGTGTTATATCCATTAAAACAAGAGTTTGGTCACCTAATATCTTTAGGTGTAGAAAGATAATACATTTAAATACAAATGAGTTATTGCAACAACAAAACAATACAAACTGCAAAATGTAAATGTTATACTTTTCACATTTCTCTTGATTTTTCCTGTTTATTAAAATCAGATCTGTTACTGATTGTCAGATTTGTTACTGAATAGTTGAATGTATATGCACAAATATATTATTGTAAAGCTTCCTATAGAAAATATCCATTTAAAAGAGAGATCTGGGAGGGGTGAACTCATTTATGCTGAGCACTGTATATATATTTGAATTTAAACGTATTATTTTTCTTATCCAGGAGATATTAGGTGAACACAATCATATGTTAATGAATATAACTTTAATAAAACTGTTTTGTAAAACTGAGCAGTGTATATTTTCCATATACACTGAGAGATGGATAAAAATCCTAATTTTGTAGTAATTTATGGTGACCACTGTATGTCTGAATTGTTTAAGATGATTTAAAGTTAAAAGCACAATATGTACAATTTAATATATCCAAAAAAACAATAGAACAGTGTTATATACTTTGCTGACTTATGTACTTACATTATCCCAAATGTTTTGAAGAAACAATAGATATTGCACTGTTCTTCCCCACTTGATTGTGACATTAAGAACTGGAAATGATCGATATTATGACTGTGTCTGATCGATATTATGTTGCATCTCTCATCAGGAATTGCTTTAATCTTCTTTATACTACCATGATAATGTGTTTTGAATACTTTAGCTCATCCATGAACATGATTTCTGTAGGAGTCCCATAGGATGTAATGAAGAGGACAACTTGCATGGTTCCACACTCAATCACGCCGTCATCACACTTTGCCTTTGTTTGTTGTGAATACGCACTCTCTAGTGGTGAAGATTTAAAATTGTGCCTTTAATGAGTTATGCTTGAATGCGTTATATGTATATAACATACATATGGCCAACTGAGCCTGGTCTCTCTTGATTTTTTGTTCCTTCACTTTCGTCAAGTTTTGTTCCTCGCCACTGTTGCCACTGGCTTGCTTGGGACTTGTGGAGCTGCGCATCGATGGATTTGCTCTTCAGTGTTTTGACTTTCAGCAGTGAAAATTAAACCACACTGAACTGAACTAAAATGAACTTCAACTCTGAAAACTGGATTGACACAGTTTCAATTTGTTAAGCTGCTTTGACACAATCTACATTGCAAAAGCGCTAAAGAAATAAAGATGAATTGAAAATTGAATTGAATATGCTTTAAAAGCTTTACACTTTAATATTTGGACTGTTGTGTTTTGGAACAGATTACCATTGGAATCCACACAGGAGAGGTTGTCACAGGGGTCATAGGTCAAAGAATGCCCCGTTACTGCCTGTTTGGAAACACTGTCAACCTAACAAGTCGTACAGAGACCACAGGAGAGAAAGGAAAGATTAATGTGTCTGAATACACATACAGGTGAGGGCACCATTCTGTATGAAACAACAATATATCCAAATGTACTATAAAAGAGAATTAAGTATTTATAGAATAGAATAAAGTTAATACATTATATTACACATTTCCATATATGGGAAAACCAGTTTCTGTTTTTCTGTTTTTGATCATTTGTGGCTATATATTCATAAAATATTTAGAAATTAAGCTGCATTAAATGTATTATTCTTGTTACAATAAATCCCAACGGTCCGATTTACTGAAGGGAAATTTAATTTAACTCATATATTCAAGTTCAAACTACTTAAAAAGAATGAAGGTACTTGAACTCAAATACATTGTTACTAAGAAAATTCCTAAAATTTCTAAAACTTTAAGAGAGTAATTAAAAAAGTTTTTCATTTGTTAATGTCTAATGTTGTGTTATATTGGACAGTTATTATATATTTAGAAGATTATTGTAAACACTGAACAGTATTAGATTATTGCAATTATATTAGATTATCAGAAATTATTGCAACTTTGACTGACAGTGTATATAATATAATATAATATATACTTTTTTATAGTTCAGCAACTTGGTCAACAATCATTGTTTTTATTGGTGCTGTATAAATAAAGGTGAGTAGAGTTGATAATATAATATACAGCAATATATGTGTTGTTTGTCTCAGGTGTTTGCAGTCCGTGGAAAATGCTGATCCTCAATTTCATTTGGAGTACAGAGGACCTGTAACCATGAAAGGAAAGAAAGAGCCGATGAAAGTGTGGTTTCTCTCACGCAAGACTTAAGAGACTCGCCGCAGTGATGCAATTTGTGTTGTGTTATCAGCTACTGTGTTTATTATGAATTCTATGAATAAGAAAATGCTTCATCAAATTCATCGTATTCTTCCCCTCCAAGGGGCCAAATTAAGAATGTTCTTCAGTGACCCCTGCATTTCAAGTGCCAATTATCTCCGATTCAAGAACAATGAAAAGATAGTGGGAAAAGGTTCTCACAGAGCTGATGCTGAACAGAGCTCTTCATATTTTACACAGAAATATGGAATAACTGTCCATTTGATATTAATGGTACTACTTTCAGTGCCAACTATTGAATTGATTACGAAAACTGAACATCTAAATAACATAAAACTGGAACACGGTACAGATTCACTATGCAACATGCAAACCTGCTCAAGTGTTTGTTTCATCATGTTTTATTTATAGTAGAGGATGTGTTAGTATTTACTGGAAAACACTACCATGTCCAGGAATAGTTTCATTCAAGCTACCTTTTGTCACTCTGTCTGAATTAAAGGAACAGTTCACTCAAAAATGAAAATGACCCCATAATTTACTCACCCAAAGCCATCCTTGGTGTATATGAATTATTTTTTGTCAGGTGAATATAGTAAGTGTGGTTTTAAATTTCATCCTTCTATGCTGTATAATGGTGTTGGATAGTGGCCTTTATTCTGAAGCTTCCAAAAGCTTAAAAGGTTTAAAATTTAAAACTACTCTGACTGTGTTCGTTTGACAGAAAAAAGTCATATATACTAAGGATGGCTTAAGGGGGAACTATTCCTTTAAATCATGTATGACTTTTGTGTTGATATTTAATATTAAGAGTACTGTTTTTGTTTAGTATTTAGTATAACAGCACATTTTGTTAATGTATTACTGTATTATATTGAAAATACTCAAGTTTAACTAACATTAAATTCACCAGAATGAATTTGTTCACATTTCCGAGGATAATGTGCATGCTGTCGATAACAAAATGCCTACTCATTGGATTCATATTTACACTCTTGTGTCAGAGAAGATGCCAAACATGTACATATGAACATTTTATGGTTGCAATATAGTATGTACCTACACTACTGTTTTTGTGATTTTGTGAGTAATTTTTGAGTGAATTAATATATTCTGATCAAGTTTCTAACCGAATATTTACTATTTAAAAGTGAGTATATTTCATTGGTGTGAGAGTTTGTATTCATTAGAGAGCTTTATAGTAAACCCCATGCTTCACGATGCTTTTTATGTACACCTCTAATTCCAGCATAAATTTAAATCTTGTATTAAAATATTATTTAAAATATCTGCAAAGTATGATTTTTCTGTGTGTGTTGTATGATAAACCCAAAAGACATTGCAAAGTGTTTTCTTTAAAGGAATTTTTTAATTGGATAATCTACATTATCCTATATTTTTAGAAAGGAAAGTGAGTGAGTACAGTACCTGATTCTATTTAAAGTTGATGAAAAGAGCCGTTTTTGAGCATATTTCATAAGTTATATATTCTGAAGCACAGTATAAAAACAGTAAAAGAGATATTTGCAAAAGAACACTTTTAATCTGGCTCCTGGTGGGTAATCACTTAATTAGTTTAGACCAGAGATGCCCAAACTACCTTTGATTTGACCCTCCATCCCATCTGAGAAGAGAGGGAGAATGGTGGGGAATTTTGGGGGGATGCCTTTAACAGAGATTGGCATTTCTAATTTAACACAACTTTTGTTTTTTAACTGTTGAGCTACAAAAAAAAAAAAGCAAACTGAAATTAAATGTTTTAATGAAATGAATCAGATTTTAAATAAATAAATAAAGACAGTCACTTGATGGATAGTGGACATTGCAGAAGACATCAGCAAGCGAATCAAGGCAAAGTGTATTTTTAGTGTCATAAATGGGATCGTTCATGTTTTTTATTGTAGGACATTCATTCATTATAAAGTGTACAAAAATGTATAATTATTAACATAATTAAAGTATTTTAAATGTAATAAGTTATAGTATTAATTAAATTATATACTGAATTATATTAAATTAGTGACAACTTTACAGTTTGGTATATTTACCTCCAGCCCACTACCCTCAGTCAAGTTTAGTTTTTGGCCCTTCATAAGAAAAAGTTTGGGCACCCCTGGTTTAGACAAATCCTATGTAACTGGCAGTTGATCTGACCAGTTTTCGCTGTTTTCAAGTTTTGTCCAGTTTGGCCAAAGTGAGATCTTTTCAGTCATAGCAAGAGAAATTCCAAATCTGTGATACAGAATATTGCATTTTTACAATGTCATTAACTCATTCAAGTCCCCCCCCCCCCAAAAGCTACTTGTTCATGAAAGACAAATGCAGAAGATTACAGGATAATGAAGAGAATCTCAATCGCTTCAACACTGCTGGAATTTTTCCAAACTGCTTGTGAATTTAGTTAATTAAATAAGGATCAATCTTGGCATGCCGTGTTTCAACATTTAAGTGAATATGGCTAGAAAAAGGCTAGACCAGGGGTGCCCAA
This sequence comes from Danio jaintianensis, assembly GCA_903798115.1. NCBI lineage: Eukaryota > Metazoa > Chordata > Actinopteri > Cypriniformes > Danionidae > Danio > Danio jaintianensis. Next base: position 1,720,183 of record CAIGQV010019068.1, on the reverse strand, counting down.
ACTCAGTCCTGAAGGGCAGATGTCCTGCAGAGTTTAGCTCCAACTTGCTTCAACACACCTGCCAGGAAATTTTTAGTACACCTAGTAAGAGCTTGATTAGCTGGTTCAGGTGTGTCTAATTGGGGTTGGAACTAAACTCTGCAGGGCACCGGCCCTCCAGGACCAAGTTTGGGCACCCCTGAGCTAGACTAACCTTTTTTGAGAAGCATATCATGCCACAATATTGTTTAGCTGTTCCTTGAAGCTGAAAACTGAAATGATGAAATGGCCATGATAGAGTCCTGATCTAAACCTGACAGAAAATCTCAGGAAAAGTCATTGGCAGTAAAGCTCTGGCTAAAAAACTCACTACAGTAACTGAACTATGGAAGAGACTTAGTATCAAGTTCACAGAGCATTTTGAGAGACTGATGATGTCCTGTGAGAGACTAGTGATGTCTGTGAGATATAATAATATTATTAATACAGCCAGACTAATAATAGCTAAAGCAATAGTCCTACTGCCTGTACATGAATGGAATCACTCCTGCCAAAGTTGACTCAGATCAGCCTGATATTATTGCAAATACCTCCTTCTTGTGGTACAAATAAGTAACTACATACTTAAAAAAATAGCTCTGAAGTGTCGCAATGGAAACCAATGGCTAAAATTCTTCTGAAGCACTATGACCCCAATATTTTCAATATTTCCACTTCCACAGAGAAGTAGAAAATAGATAGTTAGTTAATCATTACCTAGTTAGTAGTTAATCATTAACTTCTGGACAAATTGTGCTAGCAGTTACTACTCTACTGTAGTAAAATACATAGCCATGCCAAGTGCATAAGACAATTGATTATGTAAGATTAAAACATCATAGAAACGGATTGTTTTGGATTGTGTCTGAACTATGAGTAAATCAGAAGACTGTTGATTTCCTAGCGATAGTGTACAAATGCAAATTGTAAGATTATTGGATTATAGCAACCAAGCATTACTTTACAAACCTGATTAATAAACAACCTTTTTATGTTTCATAGAAGAAGGATTGTGCTGGAAAATTGCAGATTAGTAAGCATATAAATTACAAAAGCTCCAGGGGAACATATTGGATTTGTAAAACCCCATGTTATGCATACATTTTTTTTTCTTTTAAGAAATTAATACTTTTACTAAATCAGATGAATTAAGTTATAATAATAATAATAAATGTTGTTATTTTTTCCATTTATAAAAAAATAATGCTTAAAATCTTTTTCTCAATCATATTAAGCAAAAAAATCTTTTCAAAATTTATTATTTATTTATTTTATTTATTTTATTTTATTTGTCCTAAATCGCCAATCAGTAAAATTATTAGAATGGTTTCTGAAGGTTCATGTCTGTAATAGCTGCTGTATATACATCTTTGCCTAGTAAAAATATTTAGTAATAATATTTATTATTATTATTATTATTATTATTATTATTATTATTATTATTATTATTATTGTTATTATTATTAATAATAATAATATTAGTATTAATAATAATAATAATAATACATTATTTTATGTAATAATAATAACAATATTATTATATTTAATATTATATTTTCACACTGTTACCAAAAAGAGACTTCTTACTAACGACTGCAAGATATTTGTAGTACATATGGTATATATGATGTTTCTAGCTTTTAATTGCACATTTTATACATTTAAACATGCATGAAATTCATATCTATTAGTTTGGACCTTTTCTTGTCCCTGCTCTCCAAGCCAAAGGTCTTACAATGGGACGATACCAAAGGTCTTCAGAGGTCTTACTTAATTACACTGTAAAGAGATTAAGCATGAGGTAATGATGAAATAAACCATTATCAGAGATTATCATGTCTCAGTTTGATATCTCATCTCTTTATCTTGTCATGGAGCCTCCATGACTTCCACACTACATGTTGCTTTATTTGAATCATTTGCAGGCTTTGTACACTTTTCATCATTAGTGTATATGCTGAAGCTGTTCTTTCACGGCTTTGTATCAATATTTACAACATTGTAAACAATAAAAGGAAATAATTGAGTAATACAATTTATAATAAGGTCCCAATAACTACTAACAACTAACAATGACCAAATACATACTGGTGTTATTTTAGTATCACTGAATAATTATTGTAGTTTTTGTAGTTATAAATATTGTAAATATTGTAGTTATAATGTTGGTTAATGTATGGTCTGTTTTTGACATTTGTGTGTGTATTTAATTTTATGTCTAAAGTTTTTTCATTCATTCATTTTCTTTTCGGCTTAGTCCCTTATTAATCTGGGGTAGCCACAGCGGAATGAACCGCCAACTTATCCAGCATATGTTTTACGCAGCGGATGGCCTTCCAGCTGCAACCCATCACTGGGAAACATCCATACACACTCATTCACACACATACACTACGGACAATTTAGCCTACCCAATTCACCTATACCACGTCTTTGGACTTGTGGGGGAAACCGGAGCACCCGGAGGAAACCCACGCCAACACGGGGAGAACATGCAAACTCCACACAGAAACGGCAACTGACCCAGCCAAGGCTCGAACCAGCGACCTTCTTGCTGTGAGGCGAACGTGCTACCCACTGCGCCACCGTGCAGCCCCTAAAGTTTTTTTATAGATTTGTATTTTATATTTAGTAGTAAACGCAAGTAAGAAATTCATTTATTCATTCATTTTCTTTTCGGCTTAGTCCCTTTATTAATCTGGGGTTGCCACAGCAGGATGAACCGCCAACTTATCCAGCATATGTTTTTATGCAGCGGATGCCCTTCCAGCTGCAACCCATCACTGGGAAAACAAATAAGAAATACTTGATCTAAATGAAAATAAAATAATGTATTACTTATCTATAATAAATATAGTGTGTGTGTGCGTGCGTGCGTGCGCGTGTGTGTGTGTGTCTGTGTTATGTTACTGATAAAATCTTAATGATTTTTATGGTTCGGTTAGGGTTAAGGTTTTAGGACAAAACCCAACTGTTCATTGGTATTAGCTCAGATCTATTAAATAATATTGACAGGTTTAACTTTGGATTTTAATAATGTACTAGTACTATAAATATTTGAGTTAGCTTTAGAATTTGCTTTGATGTATATTCATTGCTAACTGTCTGTTATGTAGAACTGCACTTTTAAAAATGAAGGTACCAGGAAGAACCACGATCTGCCATACACTGTATTCTCAGTATTGCCATAAAAGAACCTTTTTAGTAAAAAGTTTTTTTAGTTTTTTGTTTTGTATAATTTGAAGAACTTTTCAATAATCTTAAAACCGTTTTCTACCTAAAATAATTTTTGGCGCAATTTTTAAAGGTTCTTGATGAAACCAGCCATTAATGTCAATACAGAGCCTCAAAGTAAGTGTTGTCAATATTTCTCAATAGTCACTGAGGCACTCTCTAATTGTAAACTAATTTACCTGTAACCATAAAATCAAAAGAGTTTTGACCTTTGACCTTTTACCACAATTGTCAAAAAATCAATACATGTGGCCAGAATTCATTGCTTTCATACACTCTTCGTAGTCCCACAGTAGTTCCTGCAACACAAGCCACTTACTAGTATAACAGACACGCCTTACACAGTTTAAACTGCAAACAATTCAAACAAAAGCAAGACTTTGTTATGAGAACAACAGAGCGTGTATGTTTGACCATCCCAGTACAAGCGAGTGCTTGTTCTCAGGACTTGAAATCTCCGCTCTTTGCACAATCAATGAATAAGCAAGGCATGCTGGGATGTGTGTAACATATAGCTTGAAGGGTGGGTGAGATTTATACTTGGTGAGCTTTACTCAGCCACATCAGCATGAAGATAATATTCAGATAAGACATCGCTTCGCCACTCGCACAGGTATAAAAGAGCGGCTCGGGGTAAAGTTAGGCCACTGTCAGGATCACACAGCAGTCTGTCATCATCATGACCTTCAACGGGACCTGGAAAGTCGACCGCAATGAGAACTACGAGAAGTTCATGGAACAAATGGGTAAGTGGAATTTAGTCAATGCTAGTTTGAGTTTAAACAAGTTGATTGATTAAGTGAGTTTAACTGCATTCCTTTAACAGGCGTCAACATGGTGAAAAGGAAACTGGCTTCTCATGACAATCTGAAGATCACCCTGGAGCAGACCGGAGACAAGTTCAACGTGAAGGAAGTCAGCACTTTCCGTACACTGGAAATTAACTTTACTCTGGGCGTCACCTTTGACTATTCTCTGGCAGATGGCACTGAGCTCACAGTAAGCACAGTTATTGCTGATTTCAGAGGCATAAAAGCCATGCGTGGTTCCACAATGAGCCTTTAACATTCAATCTGCACAAAAGGTACTTTATAGAGAGCTGACTGCACTTTTACTACTGGTTTCTTCAAAAGGTTCCAGTTCATAGTCTATAACATTCTCTGGCTAAACATGATGTACAGTGAAAGCATTGTAAAAAAAATGTCAAAGACCTTATTTCACTTATAAACTATTGAGAGAGAGAGAAAAAAAAATCTTGAATGAACCTGAATCAAATTTTACCACAGCTGAAGCCCTCTACATAGGATACAAATACGGTTATATGATTATTTCAAATTTTCTGCACACTGAGTTCTTCAAGAACTGTTTACTGAAAGGTTCTTTGGAGAACCAAAAAAAAAAAAAAAGGTAAAAGAATCAAGAGCAAAGGTTGAGAGGTGTTGAATGATGATGCAAACCATCCCACATAGAAATCTTACATAGCCCTATGACAATATATGCAAATTACTTATATGAGATACAAGTTCATATTTGTATTTTGCATATATAAAATAAATGTCATATATGCAACATATATTTTAAAATATATATTTTTCAACCATTGGAATTACAAATATGTAAATATGTTCAAAAATATTAGCTATAATTTTATTTATGTGTTCATATACTGTAAATGTGTGTGTACAAAGATAAATGTAAAAAAAAAAAATACAAATTGTGCATATTTATTCCAATTGCAATGGTTGGAAAGAAATATATATGTAAGTGGCCATTTTTGCAATATTTCGAAATATTTGTTGCATATATGACATATATTGTATATATTTGAGTTCCAAATATGAATATTGTATATTGTATCTCATATATGTAAATTGCACATACTGCCATGCATCAGATTTGTAAATTGGAGACCAAAATACACTGTAAAAAAAAAACTGCAGGGTTCCACACAATTCATTCATGTTGTTTTAATTCATTGTTTTGTTGTTAACTTAACCAATTTAAGTGGATTGAACATAAAACAATTAAGTTGTCCCAAAAAAATCTCTAGAATTGTGTTGTTTTAGCTCAGTTTACATAAGTAGATTGAACAAGCAGCAAAAATCCTTTTTTTTTTTGTTGATTATGTTTTAATGTTGTACATTGGCTCTTTTGAGTGTCACATGCACATTTACTGAATTTTGACCATTTTTGCTGCATCATTGTGCTTTATTGATAGCTACAATGTTCAGGCTTGAGTAGCAGAGAAGAATATATATACAATTATATAACACCCATTTTTACAAGCTTTCTGGAGAGACAATCACTAACAGGTCAACTAGATCTGTCGCCGCTTACTTGACCTTTGACTTTCTGATTGCAGGGATCCTGGGTCATAGAGGGTGACACGCTCAAGGGAACTTTTACACGCAAGGACAACGGAAAGGTACTAACAACAGTCAGGAATATCATCAATGGTGAACTTGTGCAGGTGAGAAGTTGTTGCTTAGAGATTATGACATCCTTGGATATCCTGTACAGTAGCATTGTCTCACTTTTTGAATTTTTGCATTTGCTTACAGAGCTATAGCTATGATGGAGTCGAGGCCAAGAGGATTTTCAAGAGGGCTTAAACTCTTATCTGCGCTCCCAATGTCAAACTTACAACCTGAAGTGGGACAATATGAAAGTATCAAGTGTTTGGATATTTAACCTGATAATAGCTTTAACAATTGGAAGCCCTAAAGTTTACAAAACATTTATGTAAATCGTGTCATTTGCACTGTGAGTTTTGATATTTATGATAATAAAGCTATCTTGAGGCCCTTTTGTGAATGGATTTAATACGTGTCATGATTTATGTTGGATAAATGGATCTTGATTACAGATTTGTTTTGAAATGTTTGTTGGAAAAGTTAAAACCAGTTTTATTGCTATGATTAGTTTACTGTAACTTTTTTAAATAACAATGTTAGTTATCTTATTATTTTTTTTTTTTAGGTAGCCCTACATTATTTGAACATTTGTTTGTAATATACAAAAAAACAAAACAAACGATAACATTAACATTCAGCACATATCAACAAGATGGGATGTTGAGAATGTTGCTCTAAGAGTTTCTGTCCAAATTCTGAGAATGTTCACTGTTCTGAGAATGTTGTTCTCAGAATGTCTACTCATAACATGATGAGGATGCATATTATATATGTTTTATGTTAATAATGTTTTTTTTCCCCCAGTTAATATTGCCTGTAAGCTTGGGTAACACTTTGGAATTTGTTAACATTACTCAACTTCATTTGTTAATATGAACTCGCTGTAAAAAATATCAAACTAATGTTAATAAAATTGGATGATGATAACTTACGTATTTACAAATACATAATTCAAATTAAATAATACCAAAGATGAATAAAACTGTTATTAATGTCAATTAATTTATAAACAGTTTATTGTAAACATCAGATTTCCAACACGTATGACTGTGGATTTTACATATTCATTTTTTTTTTTTTCAGATTCAAAAAACAAACAAACAGACAAAGAAACAGTTTCCATAAGTGATAGAACATTTGAAGTTTATTAAACAAAGAATAAAAATAACTGCATTGACATCTCCAAAAATATATAGCAGATATAATTTTACATTATTTGTTTATTTTTAGTCAGGTCAATATTTTGCATGAATAAAATTGCAGGAAGGCACTCCACAAACAACCTCTAGGGAGTATGTACAAAGGTCCAAGGTGAATGAAATTAAAGTTGACACAATTGCTGTCTTTGTCTTTGTCTTCTAATAATTATTTTTTATACAGTGAGTGATATATATATATATATATATATATATATATATATATCCTGCCACAATTCAATAATAGATAATAAATAATTTCGTTATTCAGCATAAAATTGTCATTCCTGTTCACAAGCAAACACTGATTCAAGCCAAAGTGCATACTGCCCTCCTGTGGATGGCTTTGATAAGATACTCGAAGGTCACAATTTACAGGAAGAGGGTACAAAAGGACGAGTCTCTGTTACACTGCCCTCAGTCTCAAATACAAATGCATTGAAATTACAAGTAGAAAAACAATCCATATTTTTCAACTTCTTTGGCAATTCTCTTGCATTACTTCTCACTGGGTCACCAGGACCTGATAAGAAAGAAGACTGATTATTCTGCATGGTCTTTACATAAAATACTAAAAAAGTATGAACACACAAACTCAATATATATATTGTACATATTTTACTTAATTTTGCTGCTAGATTATATAATATGTCTCAAACAGGTTGGTGCTTTCAAAGCATGTTGTTATTAAATATGAACAGTCAAGCAATGTGTAAATCTGGAAGAGCATGTCAATGTTTTTGTTAGTATTATTTTACTTCATTTAGTATTGTGTAATTTACTTTTTTAGTCAAAGAGAAATTAATGTTTTAAAAGAAACCTATATTCTCCTTTTAATGCAAGAGACAGGGCTTTAGTCCATAGTCCATATTTGCTGTTTCAAAATCCATATTTAAGCAGTTTCAAAATAGTCCACATGACCTCAGCTGACAAATAGACCCTTTCCCTAGACTGAGGCATCAAGTATACAGTATATACAGTTCCTGTCATGTGACATTCGAAACCTCCATACTGTATGTTACACAAGAGGTCTCGTAAATACATCAGAGCTGGTTCAAGATGATCTTATTTGGTTTAAAATTATATAACATTCACATTTACCAAAGACGATACAGAATTTTGGGAGAGAAGACCCTTATTCGTTATGTGGATTATTTTAAAACTACTCAAATAAAGATAAAATAAAAATGTATACATTAGTGTGTGTGTATATATATATATATATATATATATGCGCTGCACATATAGGTTCTGTTTAAAAAAAGAAACACTCCGCAATAAAGTAGAGAATCATTATTAAGCACAGTTGTTTTCAATAACTAAGATCAGCCAGTATGAATTATTAACTAACAGTACATAACTGTTTTACTGGATTAAGTAATTTCGACTAAATAATGAATAAATGTTGTTCAATATTGGATTCTAGTGCATAAACTAACAAACGTATTGAAACTTATTGTAAAGTCTTATGAGTTATTAGTACATTGCTATAACAAATGTGCAATATTAATTCTTAAAGAATTGTATTTTTCCAAAATTTTACAGTAGATGTAGACCAACAGATAACAATATCTGAAGGCCTAGTGAGAACTTACCATAACTTTCACAAATATCCATGTTCATCTAGCCCTTTTGAAGTGACAGGGTGCCATTTAGCAGTGGGCTTATTGTTGCTATTGCCTGGAAAGGATCATTTAGTTTGGTTAAGCTACTAACTACAGTTAGTAAGTTATTAAAGCTTTACTACTGATCAAAAAAAAAAAAAAAAAAACGTTTGAGGTGAGAAAGATGTTTTGTATAAGTAAAAAAAATTATATTTCTACTTAGCAAAATGAACAGATTTTTTGCAAAAGTGGCAGTAAAGGTTTTTTTTTAATGTTAATAAATATTCTTACTGGAAATAAAATTCTGTTTCGAGAACTTTCTATTTATCAAATAAAACACTCGAGCAGAACTGTTTTAAACATTAATCATAGAAATATTCCTTGAGCACCAAATCAGCATATTAGAATGATTTCTGTAGAATCACATGGCAATGAATTCGAAATTCTGCTTTGCCATCGCAGGAATAAATGAAAAAGAAGTATTTAAAATTAATATTAAAAATACAAAAGAAATCGCATTATTATTTTTTTTTTGTTTCTTTTTACAAATCACAAGAACTTGCCTTGGTAAGCATAAGAAACTTTTCAAAAGAATAAATAAAAACAAATCTTACTGACCCCAAACGTTTGAATGGTCAGTCAATGTCACTAAAAACGAATGAATAAATGCAGTTCAGCCAAGCTTTACCATACCGGACTCAGGCTTATTTTTGGCACGCTCAGACTGGTTCTCCATGCGGCTGGAGTGTCCCGCATCCCTCCCGTCCTTACCAGCTCCTCTAGGCTCAGGCATTGAGAGAACCAATGGCCTCTGGTGGTGATACTTCAGTCTGTAGGTGTCTGTCATACAATTATCCACAGAGAAATAAGTGGTCAGCGCCACTCCAGATCCCGGAGACACTGAAGTAGATGGCTTATCCCAACCCTCGGGCTCGCTGGACACCTGCTCCCCTCTTTCCTGGTCTGAACCCGATTTTGAGCTCACATCTGAGGAGCTGGGGCATGTGCCATTGATCTCCATTCGTCTGTGAACTGCACCGGTGTGTGAAGATGGAGCACCACGGCCGGACGCTCTTGAAGCTGTTTGCGATGGTTCCTGTAAAATTCTGGGACGGAAAGGTGGAGTCTTTATCTCGATTGGTCGCTGAGCATGTTTGGAGTGGCTTGGAATCAAGGTCGCTGATTGGATGGCTGATTCTTCCTTTGGGTAACTAGAGCGATTGGGACCCGGCGATTCGTGTGGAGCGACTTCACTGGTGCTGGAACGATAAGCACTGTCCTCCTGCTCTGACAGAGGGTTGATGAGTTCATCAGAACTGTTACACTCTGAACTGCTGATCTTGCCCAGGCGGTGCAGTAGTGGGCTTTCTGGGCTGTGGTGCCACCGCATGGAAACTTCCTGCTGCTCTGCTGGAAGTTCCACGCCCGATGGGTCTTTCTCGGTGTTGCTCGCTTTCCTGGTACCACAGGATGAGTATCGAAGCTTCCTTCTGTAAAACAAGAACGATCTTATTTAGGAGTCGTTTATCTTATTGTTTTTAGATAATATATACAGTCAAGCCTGAAATTATTCATACTCCTGGGGTATGAATCATTTCAGGCTTGACTGTATAATACATATATTTAGGTGTCCCAAATCAGAGGCTGCATCATTTGAAAGTTGCATGCTTACACTTTACAATAAGGTTTCATTAATTAATGCTAGTTATTGTATTTACTAACATGAACAATACTTGTACAGCATTTATTAATCATAGTTATCCAAATTCATGCTTGTTACCGTTTGTTAATACACAGTGAGTTAACATGAACTATCAGTGAACAACTTTAATTCCATTAACTAACATTAACAAAGATGAATAAATGCTGTAATAAATGCATTGTCCATTGTGTGTTCATGGTAGTAAATACATTAACTAACATTAACTAATACAACCTTATTGCAAAGTGTTACCAATGTTTTACTGAATAGCACAAATACTACAACAATCAGAAGCCCCCAGACTAAATATATAGTAGTCAACATCTGAACTGGATCATTTTTTATCTTCCAAAATTGTCCTAAGACAAGAATGGGTGTTGCTCAATACTTTTAGGACAACTTTGATGAAAAGTTTGAACTTTGAACCACAAACAACATCTATTTTTCAGTGTATTCTAAACTAGACACATAAGCATACATACCTTTTTGTTACTATTAAGCTAATAAAAAAGCTGATCGAACATTACCGTGAGGCTGTTATAGGCCGTTAGGCTGTTATAACATTGTAACATATTTGTAGTATATAGACGAAGCCTGTAAATACCTTGAACTTGGACTGCCTTTCATGAGATGTTCTGAGTTCTTTCCCTGAAGTTTAGCCAAGTGTTTACCTGAGGGAACAAAATACAAGCAAATAATTTATTCTCAGAGGCATAAAACAGTAGACAATAAAGTCTGAAATGTGGATTTTTGCATCTCTGATATGGGTGTGTAGCAACAGAGGAAATAAAAAACTGCCAAAATCCCCCTAGCTGGATCACAGTGGGCACAGACACACTCACTGGGGCACATCCTACTCACTTATTTATAAATAGACAGACTTTTCATCTCTTTCCTGCCAACCTGCTGAGCTCCATGTGAGGATAAAGTTACAGGATACAACACGTGCTCTAAATCTGAAATGTGGGTTTTAGTAAGCTGATAGAAAACATTTTACAACTCAATGTTTTTTGCATTTTCACTTTCACAGTGCTGCAGTATTTCATTCACTCTCTTACTCGATTCGTGCTGTCCTACTGCCACATAAGCTTCTGGAGTTTTTATCTGTACTAAGAAGAGGCTTTAAAATTCCATGACTTCTGGGAAACAGCGGTGGTTTGGAAACAGTACATGGAGATTTGAAATATAGAGATATCAAGGGGCAGATTTTGCGACTGCCTCAAAAAATCGTAATTGACCACAGAGCAATTTAAGCATTTTACAGAATTCATTTTTTATCTCTCTCTCTCTCTCTCCTCCAACCCTGTGTTCAAATGTAGTGCATCCTTTTATGGTGGGGCAAAGTGTTTTATATTTTAAGCCGCTTCTGTCTCTTTTTGCACAGTAGACGAAGCAGATAGTCTGAGTTTTTGGCAAGCAACCATGTGCTGCCACGGAATTAGTGAGAATTACAGTTTCATAAATTCACAAAATATTTAAAAACATGACAAAACTGTAGATGAGTCAGTCTTTTGGAACAACTCTAAATGCTTGCATCTCTTTTGGGGTTTGATTAAGTTTGGTTTTTATGTGTAGATTGAGCACATACTCATTCATGTTGTGAATATGTGTTTCAGTCATGAAAGGGGGTTAAATAACATGTCTTTCATAGTATAACATTTAATGATATCCTCAATGTACAAAAAATACAAGTACATACAGCACACACTCACATACATAACCTTGTATGCACAAAATAGAAGAAACTTGTGTTTTTGTTTTATAATTTAGTCAAAAATAAAGCACTGACTTTGAAGACATCACTATTGCTACCGGCCTTTGTTATTCTTTGCACAAAATGCATTATAATACAGCAGAATTTTTTATAATTTAATAAATTTAATACATTTAATCCATGTCAGGGCAGCGCGGTGGCGCAGTGGGTAGCGCTGTCGCCTTACAGCAAAAAGGTTGTTGGTTCGAGCCTGAGCTGGGTCAGTTGGCATTTCTGTGTGGAGTTTGCATGTTCTCCCCGTGTTGATGTGGGTTTCCTCCGGGTGCTCTGGTTTCCCCCACAAGTACAAAGACATGAGCTATAGGTGAACTGGGTAAGCTAAATTGTCCGCAGTGTATGTGTGTGAATGAGAGTGTATGGGTGTTTCCCAGTGATGGGTGGCAGCTGGAAGGGCATCCGCTGCGTAAAACATATGCTGGATAAATTGTCGGTTCATTCCGCTGTGGCAACCCCGGATTAATAAAGGGACTAAGCCGAAAAGAAAATGAATGAATGAATGATTATGATTATTGTGTGATGATTAGGGTACAGATATACAGTATATGCTTCTTTTATGGTCCTGCATAAGCAGTACATCCTGTAAAAATTCAAGGTCTTCTTTACTTTTGTTCAGAATATAATATTTCTGAGTATCATCACTTAATTACATTTTTTTCTTAGCTTGCAACCATTAAACCATAGAGCTTTTGGTGGAAAACTGCAAGGAAACTTCTCTTTTGAAGAGATTTAATTCCAATGAGAGAATATGTTTAGCAGACAATGCCACATTTATACAGATATTATTTATCAGATAATCACACTTAAACATTTCCTGTTTTTATGCATTGTTGGAATTAATAAAAAAAAATTTAATTTGGCCAGCAATAGTGTTATATATATATTCACTGACGTCCAGGCCTTGTAAAATATAAAAATAAAAAAACAACTTAAACTGAATTGTTGGCATAAGCCATAACACTAATACTTACTGTGGTACAGTGGAGAACGCGCTGCCTCCATTTTTGTGTCACCTTGATTATTATGGCCTTGATCCCTAAGGGAATACACCACTGAATCAAGAGCAAGTAACTCAAAGGATAAATAACATACCCATCATCACTTAATGTCTCCTACCTGAGGTGCTGTGCATCTTGACTGAGCCTCAGCTCTTTGCCGGTGAAGTTCTCAACCCCCGGTGAGTCAGGATTGGTGGAGCCGCTGCTCAGCCTATCACTGCTCTCGTATCCTGACTCTGTCCTCTGGATCATCCAGTTATCACTCCGCTGTGCTACATTTGCTCCACCTTTAGGCCTGGTCACCATCATCTGTCGCTGAGACTCCTGGGAGCTTTGACTTTCAGTCTCCAGCCGTGAGTCATCTTCATAAATAGTCATCAGGCCTTTCTGTTTTTCCTTCATCAGCCCCCTCTCATGGCCTAAGCGACGCACGCATCGAGGGCTTCCACGCTGCTGCTGCTGTTGCTGCTGCTGGCGTCGCTCTAGTTCGCTCAGCACACTGTCTACATTCAGGACCTCCCGTACGGGTCTCCACGAGGGCTTAGACTTGCCGCGCTCAGTGGGAATTGTGGAGCTACGATGGCAAAGGGATGATGAATCAGAGTGACGACTGGCTCCAGACGCCATTCCCTGGTTTGAGCGAGACTCCTGGGGTGATACACGAGGATGAACTGAAGAGTGCTCAGTTCGAGAAACCCGTGAGGGCAAAGTTCGCGGCCTCTGCTCACAATGAAACCTTGGGCCATTCTCAGGTGGAGAAGATGAGCGAGGATATGTCATATCTGAAATAAAACATCATTTTTATTAGTAGGCCATTCAGATTATAATTAAGGGATAATCAATGGGTTGCCATGTGTGTGTGTGCGTGTTAAAGGATTTGGGAAGGAAGTTTTTTTTATTTTTTATATTTCCTGATGTTAAAATAGGATCCAAATCCCTCCCATTTTGAGGCTGACCGCAACGTGACGTAGGAGTGCGGTTTCCCTGCCCACCGAATTGATTGAAAGCCACTTATTAACATGTCCCCTTAGTAACGCGTATAATCATATCAACAAGACAGGATGTGTGCAAAGCAACTGGGATTAAAAGATCTGTTGAGCTCTCTGTGATCATGAATCGTCATCAAATGTGATCAAGAGTGAGTTTTACAAGTTTTTTAAACGTTTGTAATGAATTACAGCGATTTTACCGTCTTTATCACCAAAGCCGCGTGTCAGTACAATTATAAAAGAAGACGCGTCAATCCCGGGTTGTGGACGTTAAATCGGGTTTATTTTGTACATTAACATAATGGATATCCATACAGCAGTGGATATTAATGTGTATCCTGTCACATTTGCGTGCAAAAACAATGTAAAGTTAAACGCGCGCGCTGTGTGTGTCTGTGTGTCTGTGTGTGTGCGTGAACTTTGTAACGACATTGTGTGTGACTCATTGTAAGGCTGCAATTAACTCCACAACAAATACATCAAATAATCATTGGTAAAGTTCTTACTGTAGTATTTCTCACAAACGTTTCGTGAGATCTGCTTTCTTCATGTTTGTCACAATCAGCCTTTATGTTTATCTGACGCAGCCGAGGCGGAGATTGAGGCACACTCTGACAGGCACGTGGGAACGGTGGGCAGGGAGAACCAGCATTAAAGGCACAGGCCACAAAAACAGCTACATAGTGTTTAGAGCAGAAAATTCCAACATTCTAAAAGTTATAATAAATAATCTGATGGGTGTTTTGAGCTGAAACTTTACGGATACAATTCTTGAAAAAGGGGTAAAATAGGTGCCCTTCAATGCATGGCAAGCCATTGATTATCTCACTTATTCCATGGTCAATTGCTAAGTTATGGACAAGTTTAAACAATTTTTGCTCTTTGTAGTGGATTATTTGACTGAATTTTTGTCAACTATGACCCTCATTGAATCAGCAATCGCAGGCAGACATTTTGCAGTGAAAATGTCGTTTTAAAAGATGTTTCAAGTCAATTTTTTTTTGCTATCAGAAAATGATGTGTTTGTTAGCAGAATGTCACTAGGCAACAGAGGCACTGGAAACAGTATGCCGAAATGCATCGCTCAATTTGACCGTTATGGCCATTCAAGATAGAAATACTCAAAATAACTAAAATAACAATGTATACACACAGATATTAGGAAATACACACATTTAGGAATCTGCAGGCTGATCTGATGATAATCAGGAGCAGGCAACCTAAGAAGCTCAAAATAATTGAAGATATATTTTAGGGGCCATTAAATAATAGAAAATGGAAGCAAATATACTACACAAACGTTGGTAAATACTGATTTAAAAATTCATCAATATTCTTCTTCAAGAGAAACTAAAAGTGCATGTGCAAAAAGGTTACTTAAATTGGACCATGTAAATGTATGAATGTCTTAAATAGCATCTGACAAAAAGCATTATGTAAAAACGCCCAATAATGAGTTAAGGCATGTTTTAAGGGTGTTAAATAATGGTGCAATACTGGATATAGTAGATATAGATATATAGATTTTGGGTCTGACAGTGAAAGGGCTAGTGCAAAACTATATTACTATAGTCACAGAGTAAAGCACTGAAATGGCATGGACAATAATTTGACCTTATTACATGTATATACTGTATGTAATCATGTAAAATTATTGTCCATGCAATTTTAGTGCTTTATTCTGTGACTACAGTAATATGGTTTTGCGCTGGCCCTAAATCTAGAACTGAAGTTTCATATTCTGTGGCAACTGAAAGGAAAACATATAAAAAAAAGTAAAATACAAGCAATGTAAAAAATGGACTAGATAAAAAAGATAATAGTTGTTAGATCAGATAGATGTCAGATAGATGTTTGTATATGTTTATATTTTAGTATCTAAATGCTTGGACACAATAGATGTAGATGTCAGGACTAATAAATTAAATTATTTAATATTGAATATTTTAGATTATAAATAATGTAATAACGTTTAATGATGTAAAGGGTAAGAAATTATCAGAAATTATGATAGTTGCATCTTTTTTCCTTACTTAACTTAAAAAAGAAAATTGGTTAACAATACTTAACTAATAATAAACAATACATCTGCAACAGTATTTAAATCTCTCTTTTTTTGTTATTTTATAAAAGAACTAATGTGGTTAACTAATGTTATCAAATGCCATCTTTTAGCAAAAACAAAACTATGTGAAATCTAGTGAAACTCAGTCATATGAGGTTACACTGAATCATTTTAGCATTCATTTTAAGCCTCTTTAAACAGATGTATGCTATCTGCAGCCTGTTTAATAGGACAGATGGTTTGCTGTTATGTTGGAGGTTTGCCAAAACTCCTGTGTGTAAGTTGCCCTTAGAAGCTCCGTCTGTTAGAACGAGACCAGAAGAAGACCAGAAGTTTAATCACCATGGACATGTTGCCTCTTTCATGTTTTCAAGCACACACAAAATATCTCCAAACTGTCAAATAAACAGTTGCTGACTCGTCAACCAAAGTAAAATTCATTAACTGATATGGAGCTAGCAAAAGACACAATTTACAGTGAATGTGCTTATGTTGTTTTAAATAAAAAAGTGCTTTTATATAAATAAAGCAATTTAAAAAGCAAGTCTGATTACAAGAATGTTCTAATTGAGTTTTTAATCAGATTTCTATCACTACTGACTATCGACACAATTAGACATTGTTATATTTATTAGTTGACTGTGTACTCTGTGCACTCAATAGTGATTAATAGCATCTACTTGTTTTAAATAAAATGTTAAACCGATACTTTCAAGATGTCTTCATTGATCAAAATATACAGTTTGTATATATACAAAATTATTAGCCCTCCTGTGAATTTTAATTATTTTTCAAACATGTCTTAAGTGATTTCTAACAGAGCAAGGACATTTTTCACAGTATTTCCTATTATATTTTTCTTCTGAAGAAAGTCCTATTTCTTTTAGTTTGGCTGGAATTCAAAGAGGTCAATATCATTAGCCCCATTAAGAATAAGTACACAATATATAAATTATACTTTAACACTGACTCAAATTCATAGCAACAGATGCATAAATGTACAGGTAGAAAAAAATATACCATAACAAACCTCATTTCAGAGATATGAAGCACCAAACAAGCAACCAGGAAAAAAAACCCCTCTAAAAATGGCTTGTGCCAAAAGGGCTAAAGCGCTCATGAAAAGGTTTAGCGAGTCTGTTTTGGCCTGTGAATGATGTCTCATGATTGATGCTTATTAGCAGTGGAAACCGTATTACATGTCTCCATGAACTGCAAAATGCAAAAGCTGCTTTGTGAAAATAGAAAAGTAAAGAATGGTCTACTAGACCAACACTATAAAATGAGTCAATATTTTCTAAGCACAATAATAATAAAGCATCAACACTTATACTGTGTAAATTATCATCAGAACTGTATTATTTTGGTGCGATGGCTCATATACTTCTTTATAAATTTGCATTTTTCATTGACATACCTTTGTGTTGGAGAGAGTCTGATCTTCGGTAGCTTCTTTCACCCTCTCTCCTCTGTCCTCCTCCTCCTCCTCCTCCTCGGTGAGACAAATCTCTGGAAGACTCTCGGAATCTGCTGGGACTTTCTGGAAGCACTTTTACTGGGACGTTACAGGAGACATTTGTCAAAACAAAAAGAGCTCTCACTCTTTTTTATAAAGCGTTCTATAATGTATTATACAATTTCTTTCAATTGGGTTCACCCAAAATGAAAATTACCTCCTCATTTACTCTCTATCATGTGGTTATTAACCTTTGTACGTTTATTTCTTCTGTTATTATTAAAGAAGATATAATAAAAATGCTGTTTCCTGGCACCCATCGACTTCAATAGTAGGAAAAATAAATATGTGCCAGATACCAGCCTTCTGCAAAATATCTTCTTTTGTGTTCATCAGAAGAGAGAAACTCACATAGGTTTTGAATGATGACAAATAAAAAAATTTGGGGTAAACCATCCCAATTTATTTGGGGAAAAAAACATTTATGCATGTTATTCTGGCCTATAATATGTCTGAGATATATCGTTTGAAACTTTTCTGATTCTTTATAGTGTTTATAGTGTTGTTAAAAGTGTTCATTAACACTTTACACTAATGCTCCATTTGTTGACATTGGTTGATTAAACTAATGTGGGATGTGTTTCCCAAACAAAACAACATAACTCATGGCTTAACTATCATAGTACGATGCATCATTTGAGAAGTGAATGATGTTGTGACAAATGTTTCCAAAAACCGTACTTGCTCTGTCGCTCTAAACGAGGTGGAGTAACAACTTCTTGAGAGAAAATTTGTATTAAATAGTTTAATTTGTTTGTTTTTTGAAAAATAAATATTTATTTTACATGCACATGCAGACACATTGTTGTTGTTGTTGTTGTTGTTTTTTAAATCTAATATGAGTTTTGGTAAAACATTCATTCACATATTGGGCCTCTTTATTTTAGAAGCATTATTGAGAATATTCTATTCTAAAACATAAACCATATCAAATATAAACCATACATGGTCAAATAATGAAACTATTTTCATTTATTTGACGCATATAATTACATTTAGATTCAGGAATTATTATTTACTATTATTATTTATAATTTTGACAGACTCAAACCAGTGCAGAAATGTAGTCTATGTCATATGGTCTACAGTACAGATAATTGTTTTAAAAATAATATAAATTAAAACTATTAACAAAGTATATGTTTGTTTTCACAAACTTTGGAGATGTAATGGAAATTTCAGCTTGCAAATTATATCAAGTCACTTATAGTCACGAGCCACGCCTGCATTCAAAATGACAAAAATGATTTCGAAGTGCACTAAGGGATCGCAATTTTTAATCTGAAGGCTTTTAAAATGGAACTGTAAAAATAACTTTGAAAGCAAATCTCATTAAACTTTTTTTTTAAATCATTCAAAGTGGATTTTGAATCATTGGAAAGGAATAGCGCATAGGGGGAATAACTCGGAATATAACACACCCAAGTACTATGCTTCTAAATACAGCTCTATAGGTGTAGTTGGAACCACAGAAGATTGCAACACTGTTTGTGAATGATCTTTGGAACTATGAATTGGGGAAACACCAAGTCGCTGGACTATGCTTGTAAAAAACATTAGCTGGCTAACGATGGTTTCGGGAAATGCACCCCAATGATGAAAATGATTAGTAAAGTATTTATTAATCTTAATTGATGTTAATTTGCTCGGTAATTAATAACTCAAAAGTCATGTTTTATTTATTTTAATGGAGTGAATTACTAATAAAGATAAGTTGTATGTTGTTTTAAAAAATGAACATTACAGTTTTTCTCAGTCGCTTTGGTGCATTTCTCACAACACTATTTACATTTGCACAACAGTTAATGCATTTCTCAAAACAATCAGTCATTTGTGCACATCATAGTAGCAGTTTCTCATTCCTTCCAACAAAAATGCTTTTGGACATGCATCAATTGCTTTCATACACCCCTCTGCTGTTTTATAACATTGTCATTTGCTTGTGTCATGTCAGTCAAAATTAACTAAACTTGTGAATGCTGAATAGTCATTCCATATAAAACTAATAGTCCTCATTTCATTACTTGAGTCATTACATACAGAAATGTTGAACTAGTTGTCAAAATCTGTCAAGCAAATTTTATAAAATAATTTAAATCTTTTGTTTTCCTGAAAATGTCTTCTAAATTGAACAATTTCATGAATGATTTGCAGATCTATGTATGTTGTAGGTTCAGTTCCAATATGTACTGCAATATTGTTTACAGTTGTGCACAGCTCTACCCAAGGGAAGTTTATGTTTGTTGTAAATAAGGGTGTATTTATTCGTTTGGACAATCCTGTGAATAAATTAGAATTGCAAAGAGCATATGCAGTAAAAATGTGAAACATACATATTCAGTGTCTTGTACTCAGATACCTCACTAAATACAGTAATGTCTAACTTTACTGTAGTTTTCAAATGGCTGTGCAACTAGTATATAGTGCTGTCTTGAGCATTTTCAGGACGTGTCACCAAAATCTGACTTTTTTGCATTGGAAGAAATTTACAGAGTAAACTGTCATAATGAAAACATGACAAAGCCATATGACTATCTTGTTCATAAACGATGGTGTCAGGACTTTTCATCTTGATGACACTGACACTTTCATTGACATGAATACTTGCTTTTGAGGAATGAGCTATCTATTTTGAGCAAGTGACACGCTTTTGCAGGTTATCAACTACAGTTTGTACTAATTGTTTTGAGAAATGCATTAACTGTTGTGCAAATGTAAATAGTGTTGTGAGAAATGCACCAAAGCGACTGAGAAAGACTGTAACATTGATAACTTCTGTAACAAATGCAGCTATTTCTCACTGAACTAACTACTAACTAATGTTTACTATTGAGACCTACTGTAAAATTTTACCTATTGTACTTTATAACGCATTTGTACTGAATGTTTGTAACATTAGTATACTCTGAACATTTATGTACAAAAAAACAAAACGTAGAGTTCTTATTGTTATTATACCTGTTTATATCAGTATATTGGGATAATAACCTTGTGATAAAAGCTTCAGCAATTATCACAACAAGAAAATCTGATACTATCATATATGGCTAATGGACAGATGGATTATCTTTATACAAATCTTGTCTTAAGTATGATGAAGTATCCTTTAAACCATTGCGTGAATGGACATAAACTGTTAATGATGACTTACGCCGGCTGGCTGAAGACTGCATTGGTGTTTTGTGAGATCCCTGATTTGTTCGTTGGGAACCAGCACTCGCATCTCTCACACTGTCCAGTTTCTTACAGCCTGACAGCTGAGTGTCTGTCAAAGAAAAAGAGACAGAGAAATCACAGGGGTAAATTCATATTCACCTAGACCTTTTTGTTGCATAATTGTATAACACTCATCCTTGCAAATGTTTAACTTTTGGAAGTAGAAGAATTTAATTAATGTGAGTTCTATTGGAAATCACAACATGTTTTGTTAAACACAAAAGAAGATATTTTGCAAAAAAACAACAACAACGAAAAAACAGTAACCATTGACATCCACTGTAGGAAAGATATATATTCTGGAATTCATTGGTTACCATTTTTCCAGCTTTCGTCAAAATATCTTCTTTTGTGTTTAGCAGAAGAAACTCAAACTGTTTTTGTTTTTTTTAAAAAGGTATTAAATCGATGAATTCCAACTTCAATATTAAGTTATATGTCAATTATTTGCAGTGCTGTTTAGTAAAACTAAAACAATTATAAAAATCTTAATAGATAAGATATGGCAAAAACATTACAAAAAGAATTTAAAATACAAAAACTTGAACTGAAATTAAAATGAGAAGTGAAAATCCAAACGAAGGCTTTTTCACAATATTCATTTACACTACAAATAACACTGTGAAAATGTGCAGATATTTTGCAGCATTGTTGCACAGTTATACAATTATTTAAATTATATATTCTATTTAAAAAAAAATAATGTATTTTTGAAAGCAATATTGTGTGAGGAACAGACCAAAGAATATACTGGTACAAGCTTATTCTTTTGTGCTCCACAGAAAAAAGAACGATAAGGACGAAATGCAAATATGCAATGGCACAAGGGTAAGTAAACAACTGACTATTTTTGACTGGTGCAAACTGTGCTGAGCACTGAGCAAGTAATTATACAATTTGCATTGTTTCATGGTGGAAAAAGCATTGAAAAATCATACTCAAGTAAAAATACCATTACTAGCAAAAAAAAGTAGTGCAAGAAGATAAAATGTATCTGTTCTACAAATCAAAGTGTGTAAAATGTATTTAGCTGAAATAGTCACAGCTTAAATAAAGTCCCGCCCATTAGTGACGATCTCTCCCTCATTAGCATAAACAGCCCTGAGTGAGAAGTAATGTGGAGTTTTAGGATGCACAAATGAACCAGAGTCTTCATAGACAGCCTTCTTCTGAGACCCTTATTTTGACATTTTCAGCTTTTCACAGAGATAACGTTAGTCCTGCTTTTGAATCTGCCGCTATGCTGATGTACAGGCGTTTGTAGATCTGCCATTATTTGAAAAGAGAGCTGGGTCGCAATCTCATTTGAATTAAAGTGACAGTCACCATAACAGCACAATTTGGATCAAAGCCTAAAAGGGGCAGAGTTATAAAAAATATTTGTGGAGTATTTTGAGCTGAAACTTCACATACATACTCTAGGGACATCAGAGACTTATTGAACATCTTGTAAAAAGGCATAACAGGTCCCCTTTAAATTTAAAATATGAGATTAATTAAATGTGAGAAAACATTACATTAATATACACACCTATAATAAGCTGACAGAAAGCAGGTTGATGAGTTTACATGTGGAGCTAAATCTGTGTAACCTCAGGGGCAAAAATCTAGCTGTGACAATATACTAATGCTTATTATGCACTTTGAACCCCAACTAACAAGCTGCAAGTGTCCAACAGTTGGTGCCACAAACCAAGCTTGTGTAGCACTGATAAAATACCTGCAATTTGTGCATGTATTTGTGTGTAAATGTGATCGGCACAACATGAGGTCAAATTTATTTTTTAACTTGTGAAAATTTGGGACAAAAATTTCAGACTCTTTTTAAATTTAAAGTAAAGCATTTAAAGAAAAAGTACACATTTTTTTAAACTACTAACTAAACTAGTATTGTAAAGTACAATTCCGGAGAAAAACTACTCAATTACAGTAATCTGAGTATTTGTAATTTGCTTGATTACAATACTGGTCACAACACATGCAATGGACATAGAATGAATATAGCTAATATACTACATCTGAACAGTATCTATCAGTAATATTGCCACAGACTGCCCCATTTTTATGCTGTATTGTGTTTGCAGAGAAAGACCTTTCCAAACTGACTCAGCATCTCATCCAGAGGACACTGAGTTAAATAATTAAATAAGCCAATGCAGTCTGTATTTTAACAAACAGCTTTGCACAGACTAAACTACATTACATCTCTGCTGTGTCTGCAAACTCATGCTGTGAGGGAGAGAGAGAGGCCAAACTTGCTTATTATGTGCTTATGTAGGACACGCAGTGAGCCGCCCCAGATGTTTGAAGAGGGAAAAAACAAGCACATGGATTACTGCATTCCCCACAGATGAAGAGCAACTGTACACAAACAAATACTGTAATAAATCAAACAAATAGGGAATCATAATACTGTTACACCACCAAAACAAAACAACAGAAAATTCACTGGATTTAACGCCATCAATCATAACATAATCTAACTTTAAGGGAGAGACACAAATAAAACAAACAAACAAAAAAAGCTGAAAAGTCCCATGAAATGTTTATTATGTAACTTGACCTTAAAAAATACAGACAGACAGACAGACAGACAGACAGACAGACAGACAGACAGACAGACAGACAGACAGACAGACAGA
>CAIGQV010019068.1:1668041-1696808 GCA_903798115.1 Danio jaintianensis | reverse complement strand
AGACAGACAGACAGACAGACAGACAGACAGACAGACAGACAGACAGATAGATAGATAGATAGATAGATAGATAGATAGATAGATAGATGTTCTTCTAGTCACTAATGAACAAAACATTCTTTTGAAAGCCATAAGAATTATACTACGGGACTGTGACCACATCACAACATTGGTGTGAGCATTATTTTCTAATAACTGAATTATTCCTTACATGTCTTCAAACCCAGCAGCATTCAAAGCCAGCAAAAAGTTCACAGCTTTGATGAAATCATGGCGCTGTGAGCAGTCTATCACTAGCGGGAGAGCATCTGTGTTCTGCTCAGCAGAAGTGTTGCCAGCTCAGTCTAAAGTACAGAGCTCAGCAGAGACTACAGGAACAAGCTGGCGCAGATCCCGCATTAAACATCCTTCCAAAAGCACCAGAGGAACAAATCCAGGAAACACATTAAGACCTTTCAAAGACAACAAAAAACTGAGCAGATACACACAAAGGTCCAGCAGAGGAGGGAAGTTATCTAGTGGATAAATTGCTGCACAACAGCAATAGTTACCCATATACAGCACAACACTGCTCTGTACATATACACATATTAGTACACATACCGTACAAGTAAAAATTATCTTCTGTGGACAACTACTGACAAACAAAATCAAATCAATCAAAATTACAAGGAAAAGAAAAGGAAAACAAGCGCTACTTACAGATATTCATATGAAAATAAGAATGCTTTCCCATTCCAATAGGACTCTGTGAGAATGACAGCCGGGGGAGAATATCCATTTAGCAAATCAGTCAGATGAAAGCAAGAATGGAGGGAAAATTCGGTAGAGGGGACAAGAGAATAACAGTGCAATGTAAAGGCCAGAGGGAAAGGATTAGGAGAGACAGAACGAGAGAGAGAGAGAGAGAGAGAGAGAGCGAGAGAGATAAAGTGAAAGGCAGGGAGAGAAAGTGTGCGTGGGTGATAATCCCTGTCCTTGGTAGAGTTCAGAAAGCCGAGCAGAAATCAACTCATCCACCCGCAAATGCTCGATGCGAAACTGGGATTTGTGCTTAAAATAAGAGTTCTCAATAGAATGCTGGATGTTTACATAACTCTCAGCGCATATTAAAAAGAGGTCTGTACCTATTGTCCATAAAAAAACTACTTACTACTACTATTATTCACAATACTACTACTACTATTATTATACATATTTTAACTATGTATTAATATAGTTTAATATATGATAGTTTCATGGATGCAACAGACAACAGCTTAGTGATCTCAAGATTTATTTATCATTTTATTATAGCTTGGCATACAAACGACAATGAGGACTGAAAATAGCATTTACCAGATTCACATTTTAATCATGATCGGTAGTAAAATATTATTATAAGTATAATTTAAAAATAAAAATGTGTTTTTGTCATTCATTAGCTAAAAAAAAGTTTTGATTACAGCTGAATCATTTATATGTGCTGTTATTGTTGTGGTGTGAACTCTCTTATTCTTTTAACTTTAGTACAGGGACGGATCTAAAGAATTCTTTATGGGGTGGCAACTCTGAAGCAAGCATCATTCCTTGCATTTTGATACTTTCGGTTTTAGTGCCATTGATACATTGTATCCGATACAATCTACAAAAAAAAAAAAAATTAATAAGCTCAAATGTTGTATTTTGAAAATAGAATGCAGAATCGCTAACTCCAAACTTTATCCTCTCACTTCATTAAATTTGCAGGTGTATGGTATAGTATGTCCTTACAATGCTAGTGGTAGTCAAGATGTGCAGTTTTACCAGTCTTACCTGTCCCTTTCCCATTGAGGGGAGAGTTATAACGGGACCACATGGTGGTCTGTCTGGGGGCATCCTCATTGGACACTGCAGTACCATCCGGGTTGGCATAAAACAAGAGGAGTGGCTGAAAGTGACCGCGGATACATTTAGAGGCCACATCTTTCCACTTGGAGCCAATCTGGATATAAGATATTGGAACAAGGATATGTCAGTAAACAACAAAAGGTAGAAATTAAACAATGAGCTTTTAGAAGATATATCTGCAAACACAGCCCAATGAAAACCAAAATTCTTTAATCAGAAGCCAATTTTAAAAGTGCTTGCTAATGCTAAACACAGATTTTATAAAATTATTGGTATCGTTACGGTTACGATGTAACCCTCGTTCCCCGAGGGGGGGAACGGAAATGCTATGTGGAAAAACTTCCACTATGGGGATTTCGTCAGAAACCAATCATCTGAAGAGAAATAAAACGGGTCAATGAAATGCCAATGAGTTGGCGGTGTCTGCGCACACAGCTGGCAGCAATCACAATCAGTTAGTGAATAAGAATGCATAGTGTGAATGCATAAAATGCAAGAATGCATAGTGTGCATAGCAAAAACACCTTTTCTAGCTGAAGAAGCCGAACTACAGCTGTCAGCTAAGGCGCAATCACTGTGGCGAAGGCACATAGCATTTCCGTTCCCCCCCTCGGGGAACGAGGGATACGTAGTAACCATAACGTTCCCCAGCGGGAGGGGAACTTCAATGCTATGTGGAAAAACTTCCACTATGGGGAAATGTATGGAAAACGCCACAGTGATTGAACCTTACCACGTCACTGGTGAGAGGTTTGCCAGGCTCCGGTGTGAGCGCACCATCATCACCAGAAACGCAGCCCTCTAACGTGTCCCCTGGCCCCTACTTACCTGTAAATTTTAAAATACGACAGTTGGTTGGGAAGCGTGTCAGTCCCGAATGGGGAGGACGCTGCCGAGGCCACCTGCTGCCCAATGGGGAGACCTGGTGGCAGGAAGACATATGGACTAACCCTGAGAAGGGGGAGTACACATATGAAGGATGTTAGCAGGGAGGGAAGACACAGACCCGCCTGAAGCAGGGGGAACTATACTGTGGCTGAGTGAAGCATATGGGATCGCCAGTGGGGATCGCGCATAGCAGGCACCTATACCCAGAATGCGGGCTGACCGAGCGGGCATGCCAACAACATACTGGGCCAGGCACCCGACTCCTCCGCTGAGTCAGGTGCTAGGGGCTTCGGAGGAGCTCTGTAGGCTTCGCCAAATGGGGAACTAAACTGCAGAGTAAGAAAAGCGCACGCATCTCTGTGTTAGAGAGAAAGGCGCAGCAAGCGTGTTTCAACACCGTACCGAATTTCCTCATTCACTGGAGTTATCCAACACACGTAAGAAAAATCGGTTCCACTCAAAGATTATAGAATCTTACGAATGTAGAGAGGCGCCGCACTCACGCCCAAGAGGAGGCGATACTCTTAGTCGAGTGCGCTCTCACTCCCGGGGGAAGCAGCTCACCCTGGCACTGAATAGCGAGGGAGATGGCATCCACTATCCGGTGGGCCAACCTCAATTGGATATGGCACTTCCTGTCTGCCGATCATAACAGAAAAGGAGCTGCTTAGAGTCGTAAGCTCTATAATGCGGTCACATAGCGCAGAGCGCGAACGGGACACAGCAGAGAAAGAGGCTGAGACTGCCTCCTCCGTGGGCAGCGCTTGCAGGTTCACTACGTAGTCTAAAAAGAAAGCACTGTAGGAACCTCAGGCACCTAGGAGGGTCTCAGGAAAGCGTGAGAGTGGGCTGGCCCAAATTGCTGGCACTCTACCCTGTCCGAAAATGCCTCCAGATACCCGACCCTCTTGACCGATGCCAATGCGACCAGCAGAGCTGTCTACCTGGACAGAAATCTTAAGATACTGAGTCGAGTGGATCGAGCAGACCTCTACTAAGAGAGATCTCCAAGTGGGTATGAGAGGGGGACAGGATTGATTTAATTATCCAGCTTCTCGCGCCTCTGGGAACTGGATGATGAGGCGATGCTTTCCCAGTCCTCAGAGCGGGGATGATCATAACGCCAACCCCTCAGTGCGGAGGGGACAGCCTTACCTCCAGCCAGCCACACTGATCTGGCATGTCCGGGGTCCCTCTCGGAGAGAAGTACACCATACAGCAAATAGACTCCCCTTCAGGGCGTAGGCATGCCTCGTAGAGGGTGCTCTAGCCTGAGCGACGGTGTTAACCACCAAACCGGTAGGTCACCTAAGTCCTCCGCGCTCCATCTATGGACCACACGTGACTCCAGAGATCTGGGCACGGGTGCCAGATGGTGCCTGTCCCAAAGAAGAAGGTGCTTCTTCAAAGGGATATGCCAGGGAGGGGCAGTCACGAGGAGAGAGCTGAAATACAGGTCCGGTTGAGTCATATAGGCGCAATAAACAGACCTGCTTCTCGTCCTCCCTGACATTACACAGTATCTGTGTGAGTAGGCTCACTGGAGAAATGCATATTTATGCACGCCCCGGGGCCAGCTGTGTCCAGTGCGCAAAAACGCACCCATAACATCTGGACAGCCAGGGGTGGAGACTCCATTCTCCCAGGCGTGAACTGCCGTGAGAGCGCATCAGCTGCACGTTTGAGTTCGCCGGGGATAAGAATGGCACGCAGCATTTACCGCCGCGTATGACTCCAGAGGAGCAGACAGCGAGTGAGCTGAGACATGCGGCGAGAGCAGATACCCCCCGTAAGGTTGATATATGCCATCGCCGCCGTGCTGTGCGTCCTGACCAGCACGTGTTTCCCTTCTAACACCGGTAAAAAATAGCGCAGCACGAGATACCCTGCCACCAGCTCCAGGCAATTAATATGCTAATGCAACCGGGTTCCTTCCACGGACCCGCAGCTGCATGCCTGCAACACACGGCCCCCCAGCACGTACTGGAAGTATCCGTCGGAACGACGACATGCCTGGACACTTGTTCTAGAGGCACACAGGCCTGTAGAAATGCAGGGTCCATCCAGAGGCTGAGGGCGCGGCGACACAGCGGAGTGACAGTCACCCAGTGCGTGCCCCCGTGCCATGCGCGTCTGGGGACCCGATCGGGAAGCCAATGCTGAAGCAGTCTCATATGGAGCAACCCGAGCGGAGTGACAGCGGCTACGGATGCCATATGCCCCAGGAGCCTCTGAAATAATATCAGTGGGACCACAGTTTTCCTGTCGAACTCTCTCAGACAGGTCAGCATCAGCCCGGCGCGCTCTCGAGGGAGGCGCGCCATCATGGTGATCGAGTCCAGCTCCAACCCGAGAAAAGAGATGCTCTGCACGGGGGTGAGCCTACTCCTTTCTCGGTTGACCCGAAACCCCAACAGGTCGAGGTGCCGGAGCACCCAGTCCCTGTACATAACCAATTGATCCCGCGAGTGAGCTAAAAAAGCCAGTCATCGAGATAATTGAGTATGCAGATGCCCGCGAGCCGAAGGGGCGTTAGGGCATCCTCGGCGAGCTTGGTGAAAACCCGCGGAGACAGGGAGAGCCCGGAAGGGAGGACTTTGTACTATCATGCTCGACCCTTGCACGCAAACTGCAGAAACTGCCGGGGGTGTGGGAAAATGGAGACATGAACATACGTGTCCTTCAGGTCTATCGCTGCAGACCAATCCTGAGGGCGGACGCACCGGGGGATGTGCTTCTGCATGAGCATTCTGAGCGGCTGCTCGTAAGGCAGCGGGTCAAAACGCACAGAACTAGGATTGGTCATAACCCACCGCTCTTTTAGGGTACGATAAAGTACAAACTAAAAAGCCCATACCTCATCTCGGCTGGAGGGACCGGCTCGATTGCATCCTTCGCCAGGAGGACAGCAATCTCCTCGCGCAAGACAGGGGCGGACACAGGGCTGACACCTGATGTAATACACGGCCGTGAACTTGGGGGACCATTTAGCGAACTGAATCGCATAGCCGAGTCTGATTGTCCGAATGAGCCATCGCGACGGGCTGGGCAGCTCTAACCAGGCTGGCAGAGCCCACGCGAGTGACATCATCGGTGCAATCACTGGCGCACCAGCGGTGGGGCAGCATGGGATGGGAGAGCTCACCTCGGGAGGCGCGCGTCCCGAGGAAGAGCGGAAGATAAGAGGTTTAATCTTAACTTCGTCCCAAGAGCCCGCAGGGTGGCTGGGAGTGTGAGAGAAAGGAGCCCGTCCTCTGGCACTCACGGAGCCTGTGGCGAAGAGCACCGATCCTGCGAACTGGAAGGCATAGCGTCCCATACTGGCAGTGTTCGGGCTATCACACACGGAGAAAGGAGAAATTGCTCTTATAAAATTTTGTAGCCATACGGCCATGAGTTAATGATATGGGTGTCCCTGGCCCTCCGCCAGGGAAAGAGCAAACCTCTTTTTCTCCGAGTGGCCCATCTCAGGGACGCTTCGCGGTCCGTACCGGACTTAGCGGCGCCCTGAGGCGGGGGGCGGTGATAGTCTGTGAGGTGCTCAACGCTGCCGCTTAACCGGTTGAACGGACAGGGCGGCAGAGCAAATTTTGGAGCCACAGACAAGGGCCCTCTTCGAGGAGCAGCCAAAGTGGACGATTCGACGGGGAGAGCGTTTTTTGAGCCTGCCGATCGCACTTGACTGCTCTTTCACCGTAGTGAATTCCTGGGTGAACTCACCCCGGTGTCGCCGAACAGGCCAGCCTGGGATATGGGTGTGTTAAGAAAGCGAACTTTGTCAACGTCACACATACGCCAGGTTTAGCCAGAGGTGGCGTTCCTAGACCACTAGTGTGGTCATCGTCCTTCCCAGGGCACTCGCAGCCGACCTGGTGTTTTTAGAGCAAAGTTGGTTGCAGTGCGTAGTGCATTAAGCCTGGGTCGGAACCTTCCTCGTGCCGCTGGGCCAACGCTTGCGCCAGCCATAGCAAGCAAAATGGAAGCAGCCTGGCCCGCAGCAGTGTAGGCTCTGGCCCCGAGGGACACAGACAACCTACACGCTTTGGACGGGAGCCGAGGCTAACCACGCCAGGAAGGGGCACCACACAGGCAAGATTGACCGCGCTAGCACACTCGACCTGGGGATTCGCCTCGTACCCCCTGGCTGCTCCGTCATCGAGGAAGGTGAGGGCGGATCGCACGCAGACCGGGCAGAAAAAGGTGCCCTCAGCGCTGCGTGAGCTTACTGTGCACCTCCGGTAAGAAGGAGACAGGAAGCTTAGAGGGTTTCCCCTTCTTATCCCCCACGTAACACCGTCTAATCGGTCCGGCGGCGAAGCTGGGTGACAAGCCATCTCCAGCCTCGTCGCCGAAGCAGCCCGGGTTAGCACGGCCATCATATCAGATTCCATATCCGGAGCCTCGCTTACCACCCCTGAGGGAGGAAGCGGGTCCGAATTGTCATCGAAAAACGACAGCCCACCCTCCGATGCAGCGATGGACATCTGGTCCTCGGTGTCATCGAGTGAGAGGGCGACCATCCCGAAGGATGGTGCGCTTCTCTCACTCGAAGCTTGGATGGAGCGCGCTGAGGAATGGGAGGTCCGCAAGCCCGAGGGCGGCGGATTGACCCCCATTGTGACCCTCAGATCTGCCAGAATGCCAACCGCTACTTGCGGGGGACAACAGGGGTGGTTCGCCCTTTTGCAAGAGCGAGCCGCGATCTTAGCTGCGCAACAGACATGCCATCGCAGTGATGGCATGCGCTGCCCGCGAGCACCGCATTAACATGCTGGACCCCCAGACATGCAATTCAGTGCTCGTGCCCATCATCCGTGGACATGGAACCACCGCATCCAGAAACGCATGGTCGGACCGACGTCTTTAAAAAGACGTGCTGCACGACCGTGTTGCTCTTTTAGGAGAAGTGTTGCTCTTTTAGGAGGAGTTTTAGCTCTTTTTATACGCACCACTCTTGAAGTACCAGTCCAGCAAAACGCCCAGGGACGGGAGAAACCAAGCTCGACCACCGCTGCTCGCATTGTTGCTCGCACTGGAACCAGGAGAAATCAGCCTCTCAGAAGACGGCAGCTTTCTCTCACTCTCGAACGAAGTCGGAGGATGACAGCAAAACGTCTCTTTCAGACTGCACATGAGGCTTCTGAAAGCGAAAAGGTGTTTTTGCTATGCACACCTTGCATTCTTATTCACTAACTGATTGTGATTGCTGCCAGCTGTGTGCGCTGACACCGCCAACTCATTGGCATTTCATTGGCCCGTTTTATTTCTCTTCAGATGATTGGTTTCTGACGAAATCCCCATAGTGGAAGTTTTTCCACATAGCATTGAAGTTCCCCTCCTGCTGGGGAACACTTTATTTTGATGGTTCTTTTTGCACGTTTAGTTTACTATACAGTTGAAGTTAGATTTATTAAACCTCCTGAATTATTAGCCCCTCCAATTTCTGTTTAACGGAGAGAAGATTTTTTCAACACATTTCTAAACATAATAGTTTTAATAAATCATTTCTAATAACTGATTTATTTTATCTTTGCCTTGATGACAGTAAATAATATTTAACTAGATATTTTTCAAGACACTTCTATACAGCTTAAAGTGACATTTAAAGGCTTAACTAGGTTAATTAGGTTAACTAGGCAGGATACGGTAATTAGGCAAGTTATTGTATAATGATGGTTTGTTCTGTAGACTATCGAAAAAAATATATAACTTAAAGGGGCTAATAATCTTGACCTTAAAATGGTTTAAAAAAAATAAAAACTGCTTTTATTCTAGCCGAAATAAAACAAATAAGACTTTCTCCAGAAGAAAAAATATTATCAGACATACTGCGAAAATTTCCTTGCTCTGTTAAACATCATTTGGGAAATATTTAAAAAAGAAAACAAATTCAAAGGGGGTTTTATAATTCTGATTTCAACTGTAAGTTACAATGCAACTACAGTACTTGAAACTATTTTTCAATAGAATATTAGCAGACTGTTTGCTTAATACTGCATCTGCTGACACTGCTCCTCCAACAGACTTTCTCCTGACTAAGAAACTTTGCAAGTACGTCAACTTACACTAACCCTTAGAATTAGCATTGCAATGTAACGTATAATCAACAAAACATGTTAAAGAGGCCATCAAAATAAAGTGATAACAAATTATTTACATTGACACTAATAACTCCCGGCTTCACTATACAGAAAATCCAAAAAGAGGTGTGCTAAAAAAAGATGATGTCAGACACTGTAATCTGCTCTGTATTCTCTAAATATGTGTTAAATAGATGAACTGTTTGATAGGAATATATTACGTTTTACAGACACTGTTTTTGAGATCATTATAACATGGTCTGTTGAAAAGACAGTGACTCCATACCCTTTGGGAAGGTTCTTAAAATTGGTAAATATTCTTAATAGTAACAGTATCTGACTCACTGGGGCTCAGGCCAGGAAGGAGAAAGGTTTAAGTAACCATCTCCCTGACACAGTACATAAATCACATCTCATAGAAACTGTGTTTGCTCTAACTCTTAACTAAGCTCTGCACTTAGCTTAGCTCATTCAATCTGCACCTCATTATCAGTCTGGTAATTAGAATTACTTCAACTATAAATAGATTCCCCTAACAATCATCTGCATTTGACTCCACTTTTATATGCAGACTAAAAACCTGCTGTCTTAACATGCTTCTGTATACTTTTCTGAAGTATTATATATAACAATCACTATATAATAATTTTTATATAGTGATTTTAGGCTATGTTTGTACAATGATGAATTAAAAACAGAAAATGTTTGCTTAAAAATGATAACACGGTCAAAACAACTGATATTGTGGCCACAATTTATGATTTGGTTCCCCTGACTTATTCATTTGGCCACATTTTATTAATTTGTTTTTAGTTAAATCATGATCACTACTTAACTAAAACTGAATTAGCACACTTTTTCATGCTTATGCTGTTTCTGGTGGTTATCTATATACATTACTTTCTTTTATTTTGGAAGAATCTGTTATATAATCTGCAGCTGTATTACAATGTAGTCCAAATAGCTTAACCAGTGGTAAGTAGTTATATAGCAGACTATGTTATAGTGACCCTGTGGTATTTATGCCTAGTCTTTTATTGACAGCCCAGTTCCAAGGCAACGTTTTCACTATGTTGTATGTGAAGAAATGAGTGTGTAAATACCTCTTTCACGGTTGCATCATCAAAAAAGATCCATTTGGAAGACTTGCTGTGAAAAGCGAATGCTAGATAATGTCGACTAGAATAGCAGATCATTCCCACCAGGTGGAGATCTCTTTTCTTGGCATTTTCATCTGTGACTCTATAGAACAGCTGAAGAATAAACAGAGAGATGTCAAATTGACATTTAAAACTCTCAGGGCACAGAAAATGAAAGTACTGTGAAAAGAGCTGCTTTAAATTATTCACATCTCAAACTTTGATGTCTCAAAACCTAAATAAAAGGGTAAACTGCCTCTAGCTGAGAGGGTTTAGACCGGATGGTTTTGTCATAGTGTGCCAAGGTTCATGATGTCTCCTCTAGTGTAGTGACCCATACATATGTGATATTGGCCTGCAGCCCTCATAAGTCTGCTGAGGAGGAAACTGAGGTCTAACAGAGGGGAATCTGGTTTAAAAAAGGTTGATTTTGGCAACAGATACTTGCAAGCGGCAATGTGGCATTTAAAGTCCACTTCTTATCCAGTATGTATTCATGTAGTGAGACAAAGAAATTAAAAACATGTTTTTTTTTCTGAAGGTTAAATTCACCACTGCAAAAATGGGGTTTCGATAAAACCTGACATTGGTCTCCTTCAGGTTTCAGACAATAGGTTTAAATCTATTTACTATAATTTTCTCATGATATTCATTTAAAATCCCAACACTTCTCAAAGAGACTCAAAGGCTTCCATTCGTTTAATAATTCATTCTTTCTAAACCTTTCATTTATCAGAGCTTACTCTGCTCTGATTGGTCAGATGGCCCAGTCTGTTATTGCTTACTGAAACAAAATGGTCATTACCATATCTGTCGAGAAGACTTCCCTCCCTAGGCTATTGTAAACATGGTGACAGTAAATACTGCATTGACTTTACTATATAAATGCAACCCTGTGTTCAATGAAGAAACGTTGAATGTTAAAAGCTCAAACATGAGCAGGTGATTTCAACTTGTCAACAAGACTATTTTCTATATAATGTATGTATGCCAGATCAAGATAACAAGCAAAAACCTATGTTCCTTACATATGTTAAAAAATTATTGGTTCTTGTTCAAGGCCCAGTGCTGGGAGCACCCTGTCATTGCAAGGGATTAATGACCACATGGGCTGGGGAGCAATCCTGGAAGGTCACTAAACATAGGGACTGTGGAGAGATGTTTTTTCTCCCAGATCTCAGACAGACAACATATTGGTAGTTTCTTACATCAACCACCTGTGGTCGGATCCCTTTTGCAAACTGGCACAGCAGATCCACTTGTTGGTCCAGGGCAAACTGTCAGTGCAGTTTATATTCCATGCTACCAAAATTATGCTGCAGATATCCTGTTGAGACAGGGGCTAAGACCCAGGGAATGGAGATCCCATTGTGATATGGTGATTTAGAGGGAGTTTGGCAAGGTCAAAAGTCGATCAATTATTTGAGCTTAACCATGGTTCAGAAACTAGATCCATACACATTTCAAGGTCAATCTACCTCTGGAAGTTCTAGAGGGTGTCTGTCAAAACAGGGTCCATCTACTACCAGTAACCTTTTTTTGGCTTGCGTTCAGATCTAATGTCTCTCCTCAACATTTAATCTAGAATAATTTCCATCAGAAGAGACCTTCTGTCACAGGCAGAAGGCCAAACCCTACATGTGGAAGGGTTTGTCATCTGAGGGGACCCAACAAATAAGCTCTGGTCTGCCAACTGAGGTTGTGTTGACCATTCTCAGCTCTTAACATTAGTCGAGTAGCGCAAGCATGACCACGGAACTGGAAAGCCTGTTGGTAAAGCACATTATTATCAATGACATCAGGACACATTTATGTAAAGAAAAGTAGTTAGGTTTACTGGGGCTTCTGAAGCAACATAACAATTCAGCTATTTCAGCACCACAGCAGATTGACAGCATAGGACAGTACGGTCACATATGAATTGCTGGAACCTATGAATTGCTGGAGTTCTTGCAGAACTGGTTCTCTGCAGGTCGGTCTCTCTCCACTCTATAGAGTTGCTTACCACACACCTTTGAGTGATATGTTTTTGGGTAAGAAACTATTGGCACACAAGCCACCTCAGGGTCATGACCTGGGACTTAGGTATTGTCCTGAAAGCTTAGCTGTGCCTCCTTTTGAACCGGACTAATCTGTTGTGCTGAAATATCTGACTTTGGAAGCAGTGCTTCTGAAATGTGTCTGCCTCTCGAGAGAGTGGGAAGCCTTCAAGCATTGTCGGTGGCTCAGGAAGCTGGAGCCTGGGAGATGTCAAAAGTCTGCTGAAAGATGTGTTTTGCATATACTGTACACTACTACACTTCCAACTTTGTAAAAATACAAAGCCTGTTGCAAATCTATGAAGTGACACTTCAGGGTTTTTTTAAACAAAAAACTGTAAGCAAATTTATAACGACTCTATAAGATCAAACTTCTTTTACAGAAGTACTATTATGTTGAAGCCCAGGGGTATGAATAATTTTGAGCTTGACTTGATTTTTTGTACCCATGACTTTTTAATTTGTTCACTCATTGTAGTTAAACTATGACCACGTTGTACAAACTTGCTTGCAATTGTACACAGGCCCATAATGTAACTAAAACAATGGAATGAATGAATAAAATGTGGCCACGAATCAATACATCATGGGAACAGTCATTTTAATTTAGTGCACACAATATCTATTTTGTCTACCACAGCTTGTCTGCAGTGCTCTAAACTATTCTCAATTAAGAAAATCATTAATAAATTATCCAAACATATTAATCCTATAATTCCCACTCTATAATTATTGGTATAGGTTTATTGAAGATGTTAACTTGGTAAAACTGCATAAATTAATTTTGAACCGGCATATATGTTGATCTCCCTATGTGTTTATAAACATATATAACATATTGCTTCAAAAATTGCATGCATTACAATACAATTGTATAATTCAATATAATAATATTGAACATACAAAATTGTAAAATCTGACTTTGATGAACAGATAATTCATCAATAGTCATGCACAGAGATTTGTCCCTCACCCCTGATAGATTGAGGTTTGGGCCCAGAGAGCGGATGACATCTTCAGTGAGGTCAGACTGTTCAGCGTCCCACACAAAGCCAATGGTAACAATCTCTGGGCAGTTCATCAGTACGCGGCGGATTTTGATACTCTGCCCACAGTTACTCTGCAGTGCACAAGAGCACAGGTCAAATTACACTTACAAAATGTCAAACAAAGGCATGTGGATCTGGTATGTAAGAAGAAGACCCTTTTATCTGTATGGTGCCTATCAAGGTCACCTTAAAAATGCTAATTTGAAAAAGCAAGTAATAATGTGGTGGGAGAATCTCTAAATATTAGTGGTTTGAACTATGAAAAGATTTGTAAATTAGAACGAGACACTTATATTGTATGCAGTAAAACTGATAGTCTAATTAAATTAAATGAGAAATGCAAAATGACAGATGAGAGAATTCAAAATGACATTTGTTATACTAATCGGGTAAAGCTGACAACCTAGATTGTGCTATTCAAATTTAACGAACAGAATACAACAAATTAAAACTAAACAGTATATTTGCATTTTTGAACCAATTAAATGGTGACACATTATCTCTGTTTATGGTAAGCTGTGTATTTATAATATGTTTAAGATCCTAGAAATGTTCAGTTCACATTCATTTTAATTCCATGTAAAAGAGTTGTGAGTAAATTCTGTGAAAACAATAGATTTTGCATAACAGAGTGATGGTGAGTTCAACTGCTCCCTTAAAATGAATTATTTAAAACCTGTAAGCTGAAAAACATTCGGCTATAACATAAAGAGAATATTCTTTTGAGGAGAAATATTGCTAGATTAAAGTCAAAATCTATTTGTTTTACTAATTTGTATTCTGAAGCATTCTCAGAAGGGTATCCAGATTTAACACTTGTTCTACAGCTGCCTTTGGAGTCAAGAGGTTAACTCTGGCTAATCTTGGCATGTTATTTATTAGTCTTACACGTGGTACGACTAAAGCTCCAGATCAATTCTGATACTCTGATGGAATGGACAGCTCTTTTACAACAGAATTACAACAGTCACACATTTACAGTTATCCGGAATTAATTATAGAACTCTATAATTAACTAGAGCTTACGATGCTACTGCTAAGTGTTAACTGCTACAATAGCAAATGAATCATAGAGAACTAAGAATATAGAGAATACACAGTACAGTATGCCCAAGAAAAGTGTTAAAAACATTAAATTGACATTAACTATCTATCAGACTTTTTTGTGATTCCCTCTTCAAAAACAGGTTTAAAACAACATTTAAGGTGATCATACCTGATCAGCACAGAAAAAATTTTTACAAAATTGTTTTATGTGATATGTAATGACATTTTTTTCAGACTTTTAGACTTTGGTATGTTAACTACTACGCACTATGTCACTTTAAAGGGAAAGTTCACCCATAAATAAAAATTCTTTCACTACTCAGCTCATTCTTAGAACAATATTGCACAATAAAAACTATACAAATACAAATTGCATATATATAAATCTATATTAAACAATATTGTTTTTTGGGAAGAAAAAGCATTCCAGTCATTTCATAAAAATTAAATTTATGTTTTTCAATACTTTTGTTGGCATTCAAATGAATTACTTAAGCTGTTATGAATAGATGGACACAATATCTTCAATATGGATAGATGGGGAAAATATGGAGAAAATAATATAAAATTTGAGAATATTTATGATCTTCAGTTGGGTTTTAGGAATGAAATGTCTAAGGGTTTTGGTAAGAAATTCATGACAGAATTTGAATTTGATTTATCCTCTTAACAAACTAACACGCAAAAATCAACACGATGGCACAGTAAACACAAAATATGGCACAATTTGGTGCACATACAATTTGTTAAAAAGGAAAAAAAGGTTTTACATACAGGGCAGTTGCGGAGATCTCCAATGGTATTGGCTGCCTGCAACAGTTCACCAAACATGTCTGAACGCAGTCTGTCTGTCTTCTCCAAGATTCGCTCCACTTGTTGACTGGCAGAAAAAGCAAAAACCACAAGGAGGATCATTTCTGACACTAAGCCACCCTAGATAATAGATATAGCATATGGCATATTTGTTTTTGGATTGGTATACTCCACAAAGTCAACATTTCTAAACTGACAAAAATTTGTTTATGTGCCCCATTATTAATTTTTCAAAATTACATTTCATGCAGTGTGCAACACAGGTGAATGAAAACATCCAACTGGGCAATGAAACCCATTAATTTCAATGGTTTGAGCCATGCCAACCAGAGCGTACACACAGCACTAGCGAGTGCGCCTTAAGGCTTGCTCACGCCGCAGTCAAAGTTCAAAATAGTTTCGCTGCTGTACAGAATTGTATACATTTATACTTAGTGTTTTTGTTGTTATTACTCAGAGTTATGATGAAGAATAGAGCAATGTACAAACTGCAGAGCTTTATCAATATGTTCCTGCATTGGGCACACACATATACTCTGTACCATGGCTGCTCATTGTTTCAACACTGTCTTGATAAGCTGTGATAGATGTTCCATTTCTGACATGCGGTAGATCAATCATAAAAGATTGGGTCATCGGACCAATCACTGCAGATTATTGTCATGGCAAGAGGTGTTTGGAAATATTTATCACTGAAAAAAATCATATGGAAGTTGTTGGGATAATTAGGTTAAAAAAAAGTTTGCCTATTATGTCAATGAAAGTGTTTTTGACCGTGCATATCAACCTGTTGTTGAGGACTCCCAAAACCAAAAATATGAATATGGATAAAAGTTTCTGCTTAAATATAAATGTAAGTGTTAGTATTTGATTGTGTTTTTTAATTATGTTTATTCAGACTAATTTCATTTAAGCATCTTCGCTTCAAACAGACCTAAAGATAGTTTAGGAAATTTTGAAAAAATCCAAGTGTGACTACCATATCTAAAGTAACCAATCAAAAGGAGAAAACACACCAGGTTATGAAACAATCTCTCCATATGAGTCCATATGAGTCAGGTGCAATGCAAACCAATTACAATATATACACAATTGAAGACAAAATGATTAGCCCTCCACTGAAATTACTTTTCTTTTTCAAATATTTCCATTTCAAATATTTCCAAAGTGCTGTTTAGCTGAGATTATTAAACATTTTTTTAACATAATAATTTTAATAACTCATTTATTTTGTCTTTGCCATGATGACAGTACATAATATTTTACTAGTTATATTGCAAGATATAGTATTCAGCTTAAAGTGCAATTTAAAGGCTTAACTAGCTTAGCTAACTAGATAAGTTAGGTTAATTAGGCAAATCATTTGACAACAGTGGTTTGTTATGTAGCTAATTGAAAAAAGAAACATTTCTTAAGGGGCTAATAATATTGACATTTATTTTTTTCTTTCAAGCCAAACTAAAATAAATAAGACTTTCTCCAGAAGAAAAATATAATAGGAAGTACTATAAAAATATTTTCTCTGTTAAACACAACTTGGTAAATATTTGAAAAAATAGTTACAATATTACAGGAGGGCTAATTATTTTGTGTTTTTAGCTGTATCTGTCCCTTCCTAAATATGAATGCTGCAGGGTTATAATGGGTCAGTAGGATATCTCACTCACCAGAGGGCTGTGGAGGAAACATAGTGCACAAGCTCAGTGAAGGGGAGAGGGTCTGATGATGCTCCACAACTACGACAAACAAACTACAGAGGAAAAATTACTGTCAGTATAAAGTGAGGTCTAACCAACCCACCAAGCACTGACATTGTAATCGGTATCCTAAGAAATTTTAACAAAAGAAAAAAATGAGACTGTAATTGTTTTTATTGTTAATGTTGGAACTGTCAGGGAGACAGATTGTTTTGTGAAAATGGGGAAAAGAGCAAACAACATCACAGTACCTGCTCATAGAGAGTCATAGCAAACTTCTGGTGGGTGATGCATGATTTGGAAGTACACGTTTCTGTGGCTGAGTCAGAAACAAGGTGCAGGTGTATCCTTTCGAGAATGTTCTCCTGTGGCCCAAGGTTTACAAAACAAATGCAAAAAAAATATACAACAAAAATGATGAGTCTGAATTCGTTGACACAATTATTCTTAGTGCTAATCTAATGCTTATTTTTAACAATCATTGTTATTATTAGCGACATCAAACTATCACAAAGTAGGTCAAACCATACAAAACAGCTGCTTAAAATAAAGCACAGCAATGGCACTAAATAGATTATAGCATAAAAAAAGAATCATTGAACAGTTTTGTACACTTATACACAATAAGCTCATCAATAATGTATATTATATATGCAAAATTAATACCATAAAATGGTGGTTAGGTCAATTAGGCTCTCTGTCATAATTAGCATTCACTTTTTTAAGGTATTTCATCAAACAGGTAGACAGGCATGCCATTAAAAATCTGATTCAGTAATCATGTATTTACTCTCATCATTATTAAACTGTATGATTCTTTTAATATGAGTATAATGAACGTCAGCAGAGTCAAACATTGTTTGGACCCCACTGATTTTCAAAATACTCTAGTTTGTGTCCCACAGGTTTGAAACTATATGAGAGTGAATAAATGATACAACAATAATCCCTTTGTATCAATGAAAACATTAGTAACACTGTATTTTAAGTGAGCATATGTGATCCTGGACCATAGTTATAAGTGTCAATTTTAGTGACAAATGAGATTTATGCATTGTCTGAATGCTGAATAAATATTGATGTATACTGTATCTGACTATGATAATATTTGAAAATCTGAGGATTGAAAAAAATCTAAATACTGACAAAACTGTGTTTATATTTGTCCACACTAAGTTTTTAGCAATGCACATTACTAATAAAAAATGAGTTTTGATATACTTATGGTTAGGAATTTAGACAATATTTTCATGGAACATGATCTTTACTTAATATTGTAATGATTTTTGGAATAAAATGACCCATACAATGTATTTTTAGATGTTGCCAAAAATATACCCATGCAACACAAAACTGGTTTTGTGGTCCAAGGTCAAATACTCTATACACTACCTGACAAAAGTCGTGTCGCCTGTCCAAGTTTTAGCAACTGCAAATAATAACTTGACTTCTAGTTGATCATTTGGTATCAGAAGTGGCTTAAATGAAAGGCAAAGGCCTCTAGATTACACTTATTTTACCAAAATAAAATATGATCGTGCCTTGATTTTTAATTATTTAATTAGGACAGTAAAGTCTGACTTTGCTTAGATAAAAGTCTTGTCACTTAACAGAAATAATGTCCAGTATAGAATATAAAGTCATGGTGCAGTGGAAAAAGAATGAATATTGTCTATGACTCCCATGAGCTTGGACGACACAGAGTTCATCAAGATTCTTTGGATTG
Organism: Danio jaintianensis; assembly: GCA_903798115.1. Classification (NCBI taxonomy): domain Eukaryota; kingdom Metazoa; phylum Chordata; class Actinopteri; order Cypriniformes; family Danionidae; genus Danio; species Danio jaintianensis. The sequence goes on along the minus strand of CAIGQV010019068.1, from coordinate 1,678,461 downwards.
ATCTTCAATGCCTCCTCCTCCATCATACCCCAGACATGCTCAATAATGTTCATGTCTGGTGACTGGGCTGGCCAGTCCTGGAGCACCTTGACCTTCTTTGCTTTCAGGAACTTTGATGTGGAGGCTGAAGTATGAGAAGGAGCGCTATCCTGCTGAAGAATTTGCCCTCTCCTGTGGTTTGTAATGTAATGGGCAACATAAAGCCTTGATACCTCAGGCTGTTGATGTTGCCATCCACTCTGCAGATCTCTCGCACGCCCCCATACTGAATGTAACCCCAAACCATGATTTTTCTTTCACCAAACTTGACTGATTTCTGTGAGAATCTTGGGTCCATGCGGGTTCCAATAGGTCTTCTGCAGTATTTGTGATGATTGGGATGCAGTTCAACAGATGATTCATCAGAAAAATTTACCTTCTGCCACTTTTCCAAATGACCAACTAGAAGTCAAGTTATTATTTGTCGCTCTTACAACTGGGATCGACGACAAGACTTTTGTCAGGTAGTGTATACAAATAAATATTTTAATACACACTTACTATAGTAATAACAGCAAATTGTGTATAATTGCAACTAACCCTAACCATAACCCTATAAAGAGTAAAGTAAAACTGCTCAGTACTTTTTTATTCATTATTCAGTGTAACAACATCATATTAAAATAAAATGTAAGCATTACTCAGTCACTGTGGAGCTTATGAAATCTGGCTTAGATCACTGCCCACATGAGTGTTTGTAAAGGTAAACATCAAGTGAACAAGCGATCGTCAATTCTGACCCTGAACAAATGAGATGAGCTGACAGAGTGATGATGTATAAACCACTTTAACTCTTCCACATTAACTCTTTACAATTTTAAGTACTGCAATGCAACTCAAGTTTTCATAAAAAGCTTACTGACCTTGGAACCCAGACCAAAGCATTAGATCCTAGCATCTAAGTAAGGTCTAAAGTTTAACAGTCTCCATTGTACCACAGTTAAACACATGGAAACAGATTAGGTCTCAGCTCAAATGTAATTCTGTATTTTCTATCTGAGGTCAGACATACAAAACACTCCGCTGCATCATCCATGAGGCCCAGCTGGAAGCGCTGCTCATCTTTAAAGGTCTCGGCCAGAGCGTGACGTAGAGTGTCTGACGGCAGAGCCCGCTCTCGACTCTGCTGGAACTGACAGAAGATGCTCTGAAAAAACACAGAAATGCAGACAGACACAATTCAGAAATGCAATATAGTGTTCCTTCAGAAACAGTCTTTGAATGGTTGTCGGGAAATTTATGGAGATAACAAAGGTTTGTGTCATGTTCATTTAAGGTTATGTCTCAGGACTCAGTGAGTCTAGACTTTTTACAAGGACAGCTGTTCACACAGACAACATCCTAACACTGATGAAAGAGCATAATAAATTTGAGATCCTCATAGTAAGAATATTCATTAACAGTCAATGAGTCACAGCACGCAAATAGCACTCCTCACATGAAGAACGCAACAGACTTGAGTTAATGTTGACACTAGCTGAGAAAAGCATCATTAAATACTATAGACTTTATATTTAAACACCTGTAATCTGAGTGTTAAAAAATCTAAATACTAAATAAATTGCCTTTAATTTAAGTTGTCTAATACTTAGCAATTCACATTACTAATCAAAGATCGAGCTTTGATATATTTACAGTAGGAAATTTACAAAATATTTTCATGGAACATAATGTTTAATTAATATTCTAATGTTTTTCTTTGGCATAAATGAAAAAGTATATAATTTTGACCCATTTAGTGTATTTTGGCTAGAGCCAAAAATATACCCGTGAAACATACGAGTTCAGACTTCAGGGTAACATATAGTAATATTTCCTTTCTATGCTTTTTGTAACAAAATAAACTGTATTAGTTCTTATAGCCCCTATTATCTAACATTTTTGTCAAAATTAGATCTTTATGTCACCATGAAATTGACTGGCAAATCTTATTCATGGAATACTGCATGCAGACTTTAAGAGCTACTGTAAATTTGTCTTTCATAAGATAAGATTTAGCACATTAGCAAAAAAGAGGATTCATACAATGTTGTCTTGGTGTTAAATTCACTAGGTTTTGAGACATCTGAGCCTTCACATGCACACCTTTAAAGCGCAGAAAATACAGGCATCACCCAAGCAGAAATGGCCAGACAGCTGTCGTAGGCTCCTCCTGAAGATGTCAAGCTGCCAAAGAACCTGTAAGAAACTGGCCTTTAGTTTGCATATAATCAGCCTCTCATAAATGTATCGTTTTGCAGTGTTTGCATAGAGAAGAAATCTTTTTGGTCCCATACATTTTGTTGGAATGTTTGAGATGTTTTAAAGAGGCTATTTAAGAGTTTTCATAATATATATTAATTGCATCTCATTGCCAATGTTTACTGCCAACAGCTTTTAACAAAAAAAAACAAAAAAAAGATGTTCCTCAAGTACCTAGGTTATTTTTGAATAAATAATTTTTTTTTTGTAAAGAATATTTTATATTCCGTTTCAGTATTTGTTAAATCGTACACCAGCATACAGTAGGTTTTCAGTATAACTTCACTCACCTGCACAGCACTGTTGAGGAAGCAGCTGTTCTGGCCTGGCTCATTTAGAAGTCCTTTGGTCAAAGCGAGAGAGATCATGCTGCCCGGCTGATAGGACTTGCTCAGCCCCGTCCCACTCCTTGCACCTGTGCCAGACATGTTGCCTCCAGGCTTTTTAAACAGTTTGACCCATGCCATGAGGTTGGAGCCTGGCCCTCTCCAGCAAATAACCAGTCAATTACTCAAGCAACTTGAGGTCGATGGATCTGTTTTAGGCAACATTAGTGCCCGACAGTCCCTGTACCTGACAGAGAAGGCCAACTGTACAATGCCCCCAAAAAAGAGCAAAATATACTGCAATGGTTTTTTTTTCGATGTGCGGAATTTGACAGCACACCATTGGAATATAAGAAATTATTCAGTTGCACTTCATTTAACGCAAACATGTGACTTTTAGCCACAAGTTGAAGCACATTGCTTTATCAGTCCAGCCGTTACTATAACAATGATCTGGCTCTGTCTCCACTGCATGTGTGGATTCATCTGCATCCAGGCACACGGGCAATATGAGGATAGACGCAGATAGAAGAACAAATCCATTACTCTCCTCTGCATTTCCAGCAAAGTCAATGGAGGTCACTGAAGGGGGTCATTCATAAAGGCTCCTCAGGACAGCCACTGAAGTAGAACACTGGGTAACAAAGGAAGACCTACAGACAGGGAGAGACACACAGGGAGGGGTTGGAGGTGCAGAGGGTGAGTTATAATGAAAGGAGAAAATCAATGTTGTTAAATAGAAAGCTACTTGATATTATTATAGCCATTTGTTATACTGCAGTATGACATGAAATCTAATCCTATTATAACTAAAGGGATAATTCACCCAAAATGAACGTGTGCTGTTAATTTTCTCACTCTCATGCCGTGCAAAATGTAGCCTTTTTTTCTTATCTAGAGTTTTTTCTTCAGTGAGCTAATTTTCATTTTTGGGTGAACTACCCCTTTAAATAAGGTTTTAGCGGAAACCGTGGTCTTTGGTGATTCATGATATACAAGTCAAACGCTACTGGGACTTTGAGAGTAAGAAAACATCTACAGGCAAAACAAAAGTAATAACAGTGGCTCCTGATGTTCACAGAATGGTCTTGAAAGCTTCTTGATACATAATAACATGTGTGGGTGCAAACATGTGAGCTGACACTGTTTGCTGACAAAGGAGAGAGAGGACAATCTCAAATATGAAGACTGACTATACACAGATTCCCAACATTTTATATTTGTGAATAGACAAATGTGCGGGAACATACTAGACTGCAGAGTTTGTGGAATTGTTGAAAGCAATGTTCTTATCTTGCACAGACTGATCATTTGGTTTCATGAGATCTCAGTGTATCGTTAGGAGCCATGAATTTCAATTTTATTTTGCCTATTTTTTTTATTTCACAGTGCTGGTAGCCATTGAATTGCATTCAACATGTCCACCATCTTATAAAACAATGTTTATGTCATTTGTCACTTTCCTGAAATACATACAAACTCATACTATCTCAAAAATAAAAGTACGAAAGCTGTCACTGGGCTGGTACCTTTTCAAAAGGGCCTAAACCACCTAAAGGGTCCACATTAGTACCTCAAAGGTGCATTTTAGTACCGAAGAATTTCAAGAGGTACACTTTTGTACTTCTTAGATACCAATATGTACATTTAAGGTACCAATATGGAGCCTTAACTGTACTGTAATGTGTACTGTTTGACAAAATACTGCCCCAGTGACAGCTCTTGTACCTTTGAGAGTGTAAGAATGTTTACTAAATAGTGCCCCTGACATAATTCATTGTGCGGTTTCATCAATACTAAAATTCCTGAATTGTGAAGCTTGACTGGTAGAGCACTGTGTTGTGGTAGCACAACAATCATGGGCCAACAATCAGTTCCAGAAAGTACATGCACTGGTGAAATGTATGCCTTCAAAGGACAGTAAAAAACTATTTTTAATGTTCTATACAAAGTAAAAATTTACATAAATCTTAGTTGACCTGAAGCTGAGCATGTTATTCCATAAAGCAAGGTTTTAGATTGTCTATGTTATAACAAAATCAACGAATACTAATATATACCCAACATGTTAAATCAGTTATGTTAATCCATAACTACTTTAAGTGTGGGCCAGTTGGTGGCCAATATATGAATTTGTATATTTTCATATAAGCTGAAACTACTAAGTTAAGGTGTAAGGTTAGGGGTGGACCTTTGTTGCCAACAAACACTACTGTACACTTCCAGAAAACATATGGCATGTAGGAGACCATTCTCCAATACTTCTGTATATATTTTTGAAAGCCTTATGCTGGTCACTATTCATAATCATTAAATACATACAGTAAATGCAACCAGAACATTTTTCTATTTCTCATTTTGTGTTAAAAAAACGAAGGTATATGCCATTAGAACAAAATTAGTGCGTTTAAATGATAACTGAATTTTTATTTTTGGGTGAACTATCCCTTGATTAATAGTTGAGATGAATAGTTGCTGACTGGCTGCTGGATGTCTACTGGTTGAGCTCAGAAAGAAAATCCAGACCAAGTCCAAGCATTTCATTACACTTTATCTCTGGTATTCACCTCAGTGTTGAGAGGCAAAATGACAACAAGATAATATTTCAAAACAGCTGCTCCAATGGTCAGCAATGATTAAGAAAGGACTACCTAAAACAAGCCTGCCAGGAAAAACACTGAAATACAGACTTAGTGACATCCCATAACTAAACCAAATAAAACTGCACATGTACAAAGTCACTTATTTCACTTGATTGCCAGGAAGAATTGACTGGACATTGAAACCACTCCTAAACTATCCTGTAAAATGTCTTGTAAACAGGATACCCCACATCTGTCATTTGACACAGCTTAAATCATGGCATTACATTTAATTTGTGATTAATTACACTAATCCAAAACTGTTAAATGACATATTTACACAAACAACTGTACAAGCAGGTCTTTACTTTCAAACACATGTGTTGCTTTATATATTCAAAGTATAAAGTACTAGATATTTTGCTGTATTTGCAACACCAAAATAGATATTTTGCTCGTGTATCTTCTAATTTGAAATCTGTGTAATTCACTGATGTCATTTATCCTTTTTAAAGTTATTCGTTGTATGACTCATTTTATTACTCATTATTAAATAGATAATTAACACTTTCAATTATAGGATACAGACTAACCAGTGCCATCATTGTGTCTGTCATAAAATTTTATGATGTCAACAAAGTGTGGGTAAAATTTAGGAACTCGCATTTGACTGAAATGATACTTTGTCTGCGCAACTGTAATATGAGTTCTTGTGTTGTTAATAATTATCTCTCATTTACTGTACAGCACTATATTTTTTGAACATTAATAGGGATTCACTGCTTGTACTTTGACACATTTCAAATCCATTGAACATGAAAGACAAGAAATGATTGACATTTCAGTAATGATACAAATCACCTAGTTTATTTATTATTATTATTATTATTTCTTTAGGATCTTTTTTATTTTTAAAGTGATTACAGTTTACCATGTATCATAAGTTACATTACTGCACTGTCAGCATTAAAGCCTGCTTTATAAGTTGACTATAAGAACTAGACTAGACTATAAGAGTTTAGCTTTTGTCATGATGTGGGACTGACAACTGTATAAGGAAATCTGACTGCAGTTCAGCGCTAAGGGGCAATCCTCTACCCAGAGCCACTGTTCCAGAGTCAGGATGAATGTAGAACTTGTTGCCGCAGTGTCGCAGTATATTACTGTAAATGCTGGACCATTTCCATGGCTACTGCACGAAGATGATGGGCTGTAGGCAGCTGCAGCACTGATGCCTCTTCATACTAAAAATTCACGTCTAATGGTATAAAATTAACATTACACCACAACAAAGAAGGTTTTTCTGGAGTTTCTGTGTGGTTTTCATAAGCACTTGTACTATTTCACTATTTGGAGATGACTTTTGTGTAAATATACTGCAAGGCAGTTTTATTACATTGCATAAAAGAATAATAAACAACTAAATTCGTGATAATGTCACTTACAGTATGTTTTATAAGTGAACAGTTTTTTTCATGTATATAAAACAGTGACAGAACTGTCAGGAAATGTTCAAGCAAATGTATTTAAATGACTATATTATGCGCTCATTTGTCATTAAAAAGCAACCATACGTTGTAAAATGAGCTTTAAAACAGTGGTTTCTCTCTCCCTAAGTGGTTGTTAAACAGAATCGATCGCTATGATGCCATGTGAAGGTAGGCTAGTATGTGCATGAGATGATAAACAAAAGCAGAAATGCGCGCAGCATGCCGTTACACCTGTTAGTGCGCATGCGCTTCAGGTGACCTGCTCTGTGCCGCATTTTTAGGCATTAGAACGCGCCTATATGATGCCCAAAAATGATGTACATGCAGAAAGCTAGCTAAGTTTTGACACACAGTCACTAATAAACAAGCGCAGCTCACCTACACGTGTCCAATATAGTGGTAATAAAATCCTGCGTTTAGAAGCCTGTTTATCCACATGCACACATTAAGGAGCGTCCAACTCAAGTTATTTGCTGTCGGTATCCTTCATTGCTCAGCGCGGTAAATCCACACGGTCATATCCTCTTACAGGCCCAAACACAATAACACCGCAGCGCCGTGTCCGTGTTCACGCATTCCTGCTTCTCCACTCTCTCTCATCAGCGTGATGGTTTATCCGTCCAGGTCCTGAGCTGGAGATTATTCTGATGGATGTGGAGTTAGACGCGTTGACTCCGCCCCGCATATACCGCTACACTATTTACTGTCATTCCGCAGGAATAACCCGCGTGTTCGGAGGGCGTGGATTCAGACAGATTCTCAAGAGACCCAGCAAAAGCATCCGATGTGACATTTAGATTGTTGTGCACTAGCGCTTGGTGCATCACAAACAGATTGAATTTAAGGAAGCAAAGGCATGTTTTGTTACTGTATTAAAATTACTGTCGCAGTTTTATGAAATGGTGTGACGATACCAAAGGACTTATAACTGTATGACGTGGATGACCTCATAGATATTACCAAAAACTTACGCAACAACAAAGCAATTCTACACGAATCTGGGACAAAATAATATCCTACGCGGAAAATATGACTCAAATAGGATGCAATGTGTTCTTTTGTCTGTGCAAACAGATATTTGAACATTAGCCAATTAGAAAATACTACATAGCCTAAATATGATAATTATTATATTATAATAATATTTTTTATTATTTAATTATGCAGACCTATTTACATTTTTAATATTATAAATATGAAAATAAAACATTATATAGGCTAAAAATACATAAATAGCTATTATTATTTTATTATATATAAATAAGATACTGGGCAGCACGGTGGCGCAGTGGGTATCACAATCGCCTCACAGCAAGAAGGTTGCTGGTTCGAGCCCCGGCTGGGTCAGTTGGCGTTTCTGTGTGGAGTTTGCATGTTAAGCATGACTAAGCTGAAAAGAAAATGAATGAATGAAATAAGATATGTTTATATTGGTAGCCTATATTTGTGTTCAGTTGTTTGCTCAACTATTTTTATTTTTTGATCTTGAATTTTGATCTTGACTTTCTTATTACCCACTGAATAGTGACCATAATGCACGTAGGCTGATAATGTTTGTCATGTCCTTTTTCTGTTTTGAAGGACAGTGCAGTATGCTTAACATTATTATACTGGCTGACCCTACATATGTAATGTCTGTATGATTGATACCTATAATTAGTATTAGTTGGACATTGTTGTGTGAATAATGAGGGTGAACAGGGCAAGAACAGCCTAACAGACCACAAGACCATACATAAGTGCATGTGTGTGTGTGTGTGTGTGTGTGTGTGTGTGCGTGTGCGTGTGCGTGTGCGTGTGCGTGTGTGTGTGCGTGAAACATACATTTCTATGTTTCAATGTGCAATTTATTAAGCTTAAAGAAAGCATTTGCTCACTGAAAATCTTTGTGTTTACTGTAACTGCAGTGCAGAGAGTGTCAAATTCAAGGCTACTTATGACTCCTGTAAATATAGACCATGTCAGAGGATAGGATGTGTCCGTGTGTGTGTGTGTGTGTGTGTGTCATGTCTCAGGGAAACTGAGACAGATTCTTGCAGAGACTGCTTTGGGTGATGATGATTTAATTTTACCATATATATCACCAACAACAGAAATCAAATAATTAATCATTTTTATTGGCACAGTTTGGGTACACTAATTTTTAAAAGCTACAGTACAAGTTCTAACACAGTGAATGTAATGTTACACAACAGCCAAAAAACAGAAATACATTTCACAAAACACATTTTCAGAAATATATAGTAGTACTATTTTTTTAACAGTAAAAACAATATTTCAGGCACACATTATATTTACATGGCTATTTCCTCCATCGGTCCATCCCTGATTAGTTTAATTTCAGGATTAAAATCACTACTTTTAGACAAATTTTGTGGGCAAAAAAACTGTTAAAATTACTATCTGATGCTGTACTAAATGTCTTACTACTAAAGATGAGTGCAACCTTAGAAAACTGTTTCACAGTATAACCATGCACAGTGTTAGTGAAAATCAACAAAACACTTTGGATGTACTGTATCAATAAATAACAGTAAATAATGTTTATAGTGATGGATTCTAAAATTATTCATTCCTGCTGCCTCATATAATACTGTTTTGTTAAATATCCTTTTTGTTCTTCAGTTTTAAGGCATCCATTTAAACAAAAATGATATGTGAGAAATAATTGTCCCAAGAACAACAGTTCAAAATGTACTGCTGTAAACACAACACTGGCCTGTAATCAGATGCTAACATGGGGGACATCTACAAACACCTTATACTTCCATCAGGCTCAGTGGGTTTGGGGTTGGATTGGTGTTACAGATCATCAGACTCAGGGATCTCAAAAGGCTCCAGAGAGACGGTGGGTAAAATGAGAGGTGTGCCTTCAGAGATCCACCCCTGGGCTGTCCTGTTGAAAGTGGGCCGCTTGGCTGTATGATCCTGGAGCTCGGGGTATTGAGGAGCATTCAAGTCCATCTCTGGAAGCTTAAAGGTGATTCCTCGTGGAGCTTTTTCGAAACCGCCAAATGGTGTAGCAACCCTGAGAAACAGAGTTTTAATTACTGAGGCATCTCTGCAGGTGTATATTCTACTGCTACTGATAAAATAGAAAGTATATTTATTTAAATTATATTTTTAATAATAGCTTAATGATGTACTCTTTTGTAGATTTAAAATACACTGACAAACCACCACTTAAATCATAAGTGGCTATACAGCTTTTTTTAGGAAAATACGCAAGTGCAGAAAGTGCCATGTTTACAAATACTGAACACATATAATTGAATAAACATAAAAAATTTGCATATCTTCTAAAATAAATGCTAAGCAAAATAATTACATGATATTAAATAGCATTAAAATAATATTAAATATTAAGTGTCACACAATTCTTTGATTATCATATTTCGTTAAATATAAGCTGACATGTTTGTCACATCTAAAATACCAGGATGTGGGGAGTGTTACATTGGTTCAGCCACTCACATGGCCAAAAAAACAGTAGACCATAATAAATAGTATATGGTATATGGTGTATATATATATATATATATATCATGGTCTACTGTAAAGTGAATGTGTACTACTAAATGTATGTTGTTGTTTTTTTTTATCTATTTATTTTTTCTTATCATATATTTGTCATATAAGAACGGAGCAAATTTTGTTCGTCTTTTGTATCTGTTTTAATCTGAAAACTTTTGTGCTACCATACTGACCAGGACACCCTGTAAGAAGAGATCTGGTATTTTAA
>CAIGQV010019068.1:1619660-1660077 GCA_903798115.1 Danio jaintianensis | reverse complement strand
TTTGTTTGTTTGTTTGTTTGTTTGTTTGTTTGTTTGTTTGTTTGTTTTTTGTTATACATTATAGTTTTATGGCCTCAGGTATATATAGGCACAGTATACATAGTATATGCATAATTTTTAAATAAAAGCACAACAGTGAGCATGGGCACACACACACACACACACACACACACACACACACGCACACACACACACACACACACACACGCACACACACACACACATAGACAAACAAACAATGATAAATGAAGTAGGTTGTCAGGGACGCATGGCAGTGCTGACCCTAAAGAGGGAGCATTTGGAAGGACACTGGGCACGTGGCATTTGCTATCTTCCATGTGTGGCTGCCATTCATTCAGCTGAACACATGCTTGCTTTATCAGCCAACAAAGTAACCGCACATACAGTAGCGCAAACAAGCAAATCACAACAACATAACAATTCAGTCTTTCTAGTTTCAGTATCAGTGGTAAACAGCCAATTGAAACATCAAATTAGATCTTAGTCACTTTCATCATGTGAAAAGTAGGCTTTGCATTATTATTAAGTGTCATAATATGTATTACATTACAGGATTTGTATCCTTTGAATTGGGTCATAATGATTTGTTATGCACAACATACAGACAGGCCAGTGTATTTGTGCTTCTACTTACATTAAAAAGGACATTGGCTTCATTCTGAATGCTTTCAAAGGTGTATTTCTCTGATCTCCGTTGTCGCATTTTAAAAAGACGTGATCCTCGGTTTGACAAGAGGGAAAGTTCCTCCAGCATGATGTCTTTTGGAGTGGAAAGTTTCTTTCCCAGGTCCATAGTAACACCTGTGTTTGTTAACGTCATACAATTTATGATTATGCATTTATTTATGTATATAAATAATCTTAAATGTGTACATTTAAATGAACTACATTGTAAATGTATGTATATATGTATATATATATATATATATATATATATATATATATATATAGTGTTTATGTATGTATGTATGTACAAATGTGTGTACAGTATCTCTGTGTGGGTGTTTAGTATGAAAGTTAATATATGAATTCATTTGAGAATGCATGGATCATGGCATTTAAATGAATGGTTTTCAATGTGTAAATGGATGGTATTCAAAATTACAGTATGCAATGTATAAATGCACTAATGTCTGTTAATGACCTAACCGTGAAAGTTTGAAAGTCATGATGTGAATGTTTCATATGATTCATATTTAAATACATACTGCATGTACAGTATCGGGTATTCAAATAACACATCATATATCATGATATAAAGAAAACAAGAATGCAAAAAAGGGTTCTAGTGTGAGTCTGAATGCCTGTGTTAGACACACACTGTGACAGGTCACATGACAAACCATTCAGCCTTAATAGAAACTGGTAAGTTCATTATTAAAAGGTTAAACATGACGGTTATGATTTTCTTTTTATTAATAGGAGGTTATATAAGGTGCAGTCATAAGCTATAGCTGCAGCAGCTTTCAGCAGAGCAAAATATGTTATTTCAGACATTTTCAAGATGATTCATGAACATTTTTTTAAAGAAAGCATTCATTTTTTTGTATGTGCTCTTATTAATGTTCAATTAATGATCATTCAGTAGAAGAATGTTTGGAAATGCTTTAGATTACATCCCACAATTTACATCGTAAGAAAACCAAATTTACAGCGTAGTTTTTTTTGTAATAATAGAGTAACTGTATTGTATATATCCATGCACTACTGCATGTGTGTAAGTATAACAATATAAAAGGTTTGGCGAAACAAGGGAGTAAAAAGCACCACTCTAGTTTATAGCTTTACCCTGTACCTGCGAGAAACAAAAGGCTAGGCTACAGTTGCAATCACAATCTTTAATGTGAATCACATTAACTGTGTTATTTTCATTTAGATTATATTTAAATGGCATGAAAATGAAGCAGTTCACTTTTTTGGATAAGTTAAAGTAACAAAAATATATGTTGTTATTAATTACTGATCATATAACTTTTAAAACAAAGTTATAAAGTACAAAATATCTCACGGTTAAGAGACAAATGAAATTGAAATTGTGAAATATAAACTCACAATTGTAACATATTAATTGATTTTTATTATTAGTATTATTATTGTTATTATTCATTTTTTTTATCTGGCTTCTTTCTCTGTGATGTTATATTTTTATTTAACAACAACAACAGTAACAACATAGAGCAATATATTTGCACAGGAATTGCAGCCAAATGTTGCTTGCCCAATTTAAAAGGCTTTCATTCCCCAGTTGCGTTGCCCACATTTAATTTTGTTTAGCAGCCAAATATCCTGTACGTTTTGTTATAAAACCCAGTTTTACAGTATATTTGTTTATTTGGTTTTGTGAGTGCTGAAAGATATAAGGTTGTTTTCAGATGCACTGCACTGTACACAATGCTATGCAAATTGCTATGCTATGCAGTTGTAAATTACCTTTAAATAAGGCTGGAAATTAAAGGTGCATGTTATCCCCTTGTTTCTCCAAACCATTCTTATTGTTCAGTAGGCTATGTAGAGGTACACTTTTATAAAAAAATTAAAAAAAATAAAAAACGCTGTAAATTTAGTTTGATTAATACTCTATTTATTAATGTGGTCTGTGATCTAATACTTAATTTTACCTAATGTAAAATAATCTAACAAAAACAAAGCAAATTGTTCACTGTTTTTTTTAACAGGGTAAGCTTTTTTTTTAAAACAAAGGAGAAGCTCTTGTTCTCCATGCTCTTTATTCTGTGCTCATTTCAGCTCCAGCACAGCTGTCCTGCCCCATCCTCCCAACTTTAGCCTCTGCAGAAATAGCCTGTGACAATGACAGAGTGAATCCACCGCTACAGGCAGCAGAGCATCCACACGAGATTATTTATGGCTAGAATGAGACTGTGGCCCTGAACCACACTCTAAATGTTGGCGTTTCTCTCTGTGATTGGCAGCTATGCTCTTTTCTGTGCTCTGTAATTATTCGCTGCAGATCTGAGAGCAGTTTTGATAGAAGATTATACCGTTGGCACCACCATGGACCTCATGGCAAAGGGCAGCTGCCTGCATCTTCCTCTCACGCACTGAAAGAGTGCTGAACTGTGACATGTTGCGTTAAATCAGAATCCCAGTGGTGCTGCAATACATAAAGGGCACAGATATTTGTCGTGGAAAAAAATTCAAGTCCATTTTTAGATGAATGAGAAAGTCCTGAAAGAACCTGTCTGAGAAAAAGAAGGTTGTAAAATGACACCTATATAAAGACAGTAAACTGCATAAATTTATCTATTGTTATGACTGCAAATGTTTTTTGTTTTTTTGTTAAGTTGACATAGTTTGTGTAATTATGCACATAGTTTATGTAGTTTCGTATATGCACTTAATAATTTTAAGGCAACTCAAATTGCTTTTTACAATCTGTAATATAAAAAGTCACAATTGTCGTTTTTTCTATGATGTAAACATAAAAGGCAACATATTTGATTAATATTAAGTTACAGGTCTTAATGAGTTTTAGTCAACTTTTTGCTTTTAAGGTAAAGTATTTACTCACTTTTATAAAGTAAAGTCATGAATCACTTTTTATTGTGCACTTCTAACTTTCTTGCAAGTAGGATTTTGCCTGGGATTTCACAATTTTAACTTTTCTTTTCATTATTGTGAGTTAATATCTCACATTTGCAATGCCTTCAAAAACTTTATTGTGAATAAAATTAACTGTGAAAGTCATTTGAACTTTGATTATATTAAACTGGCTTGAAAATCAACTTTCTAATAAGTTAAAGTAGCAAACCATATGTTGAATAATTTATAATTTTTTAATGAAGTCATAAACCACAATATCTCACAATTAAGAATTGCGAAATATAAACTTAACATGTAACATTAATTCAGAATTCAGATTTTGTTTTCATAATATCAAGTTATATCTTGCACATTTATCTGACTTCTTTTTTATCATTGCGTTTATATTATTTTGACCTTAAATGTAGTAATTCTGCCTTTTTTTCTTTGAGTAGATACAAGCTCAGAATTAAAATTAGATTATAAAAATGTGCAATTACACGTTTTATCCTGTGGCAGAAAAAGGGCTTCTTTATTCATGTTGTGATTCAGCTGAAATAAAAAATATATTTATACCAACACTCAAAAAATGCTTGTTCAAACTACTTATTTAAAATGAGCTGAACTTAATTGTTTTATGTTCAATTCATTAAATTTGTAAAAACAATTAAGTTAACTTAATCGATTTGTGTATAGGGACAACATGAAGGAATTTTTTCCAGCATTTGTTTGTGAACTTCTTAATCTTTCTCTTTAAATTGTTGAGGATTAATATGCAGCTCTTGATCATTTTACAATTAAAACTAATATAGTAACAAAATAATTTTTTTAGCTGTGTTAAATAAAACAAAAAACACATTCAGGCTTTCCAAGCCACCAAATGTTCTTCCATATTAAAGTGTAGAGGTGAAACTTACCTGAGCACTAGCCAACTCTTTACACAGAGCAAGATGTCATATGTCATGAAGTGATATAAATCAATGGTTATGCATGAGCTGGTGACGGAACATTGTGTGCAGGTTGTAGATTGGGTTACTAAGGCCAATCACTGCCAACAGAAACTTTCTTGGCACATGCCATTCAGCCTTGCCATTTCATCCTTTACTTGCTGCTCTAATCTAACACTCTCAGAGGTCATTTTATGACAATTTTCTTTTCAATCTGAGTAAAGATTCAACTCATTTGTGTTGTCGTTAAATAATCTTTTTGTTAACGGTTACACAATATTACCACTCTACTTGCAAACCTTGTTGTGACAATACATTATAAAAATATTTATTATTAATATTTTTATTTGTTTCTCTTTTTTAGTTTAACTACAGTTGTGCAGTTTAGAAAAGTGAAATTCCTAAACAGTAATTTTCAGATCAATTTTCTTTTGTTAGAACGTATCTCTTAGTTATCATTTTATTATCAATTATCCATCATCATTCTTTTAAATGACTTTTAAAATGTAAAATACATCAATGTTTTGTTATCATAGTTTAAGTGTCAGAACCGTTCAGAAAACACAACCCCAGCATTGTTATAACGCATGTCTGTTATCATGTCATCACAGCACACAGTCTCTGAAGGAAGGCCATCTTCTTACCTGTTAGAGCTGCGTGTGTCTTCAGTTTTACCTGTACAGAGGAAGAGGTTACTTTAGGTAGATCGATCCGGCCTGATTTGTCTTTGTCTCGCACTCTGTTCTTGACTTGCACTGAGGTGGGGGTGTGTGCGGGTGTTAGTGGAACGCCAGCTTACATCAATAGGCTAATTTTAGCTGTGTTCAGCACTCAAACCTCTCACAATGCTATACGATGGTATGGAGGGGGGAGGGAGGTACAGCTGTAGCCTATGCATGAGAATAAAGTGTACAAAAGTCTGTGTAAGTGGACAAAACCGACAAGGGTTTTAATCTATGGAACAGTTTGCTCCATCGACTGGGGTTTTCTTGGGGTTTTCTTTCAAGCGGATCATCAAACATTTACTCAGCCTTCACTTGTAATGTTTGAGTTTCTTTTTTTGTTATTTGGAACAAAATGTCAGAAACCAGTAACCATTGACTTCCATAGTATTTGTTTTCCTGCTATGGATGTGTGGACTTCTTTTGAGTCCAACAGAAAATGAAGACTCATAAAGGTTTGGAAACACTTTGAGGGTAAAGAGTAAACGATAAGTACGTTTTCATTGTTGGGTGAACTATCCCTTTAAAATATTTATTAATTTAGACATTTTGTTCATTCATTCATTCATTCATTTTCTTTTTGGCTTAGTCCCTTTATTAATCCGGGGTCGCCACAGCGGAACGAACCGCCAACTTATCCAGCATATGTTTTACGCAGCGGATGCCCTTCCAGCTGCAACCCATCACTGGGAAACATCCACACACACTCATTCACACACATACACTACGGACAATTTAGCCTACCCAATTTACCTATACCGCATGTTTTTGGACTTGTGGGGGAAACCGGAGCACCCGGAGGAAACCCACGCTAACACGGGGAGAACATGCAAACTCCACACAGAAACGCCAACTGACCCAGCCGAGGCTCGAACCAGCGACCTTCTTGCTGTGAGGCGAACGTGCTACCCACTGCGCCACCGTGACGCCCACATTTTGTTCAGTAATTTGCAATTACACGTCAACTTGCTATCATTAGAGTATTACTAGCCTGCTTAATGTCTGCTACTATTTCATTTTGATGGTCCCCTAACCACAACTACACTGAAAAAAAAGATTTCTGCTAAATAATTGCAAACAGTTTATATGGGTTGAATTTAAACAAACTTAATTTGTTTAAATTCAACCCAAATAAATTGTTTACAACCACTTACCTTAAAACAATTTAGTAAATCCGATGAATCATCTTTTGAATAATTTTTTTTTCAGTGTAATTACTTAAAAAAGTTATTAACTACTAAATACACTGTAAAACCCAATAAGTTAAGGTAACTCAAACCATTTGAGGAAAACGATTGCAACAAACAATTTAAGTTCAAAAGCTAATCATAATGAGTACTGTGAACTTAATCCATTTGAGTACACGAAGCAATTTGAGCAAAGTAAAACCCAATAAGTTAAGGCAACACAAACTGTTTGAGGAAACCGATTGCTACAACTAATCTATATGAGTACTGTGACCTTACTCCATTTAAGTTGAAGTAACGAGATATTTAAGTGATTAAGTAAGCATTTATTGAGCATTAATGATGAACACCTGCTGTTAACAAGCAGAATTACTGAAGAGAAACTAAACTACAGCTGACTTCAGTCACAGCCTTAAAAGAAATAAAAATACATTTAATCTTTCATAATTTCAGCAGAGGATCATTTAACAACTTCACAAACATTATCAACAGCTTCACTTATTACTAATTTGCTTGAGTTTATCTTTGTCAGTTTGTCTACTTAAATTCACTGAAAAAAATAATTTTCTTAGATATTATATACATACATATACTTGAACCAGCAACCTTCTTGCTGTGAGGCGGCAGTGTTAACCACTGAGCCATCATGCCACCCTTTGCCATAACATATTACAATATTCAAAGAGAAACTAACATGAGAAGTGAAGACAAAGAGCATTCTCATCAATGGTGACGTCTAACAAAATTATTTTAAGTGAATCTTGCTAAGGGCTTTTGTAGACACCTGACAGAAATAAAGTCAAGCAGGTTCGTAATAAGTGAAGCTGTTGATACTGTTTGTTGAGTTGATTAATGCTGAGATTTTAAGACATTTAATGTGTTTAATGTTTTTTTTACTTTTTCTTTAGTAGATTTAATTTCCAGTAAATTTTGAGTTAACTACACTCATTTCATTTGATAAATTTGACTATTGGGGTTTACAGTGTATGTATTGCTTGTTATTCAATAAGCAATAATTCAGTAACTTTAAAAATTTAAAATCAATACTACGTAAAATCCTTATAAATCTCAATGCTTATACAACAGAAATTAAACACATTTCATTATTTGAGTTTGAGTCAAACAGGGTCTTGTAGCTTTAATAAAAATGTAATACTTAAGAAAAAGTTAAACGTTATATATGTATCAAAACATGACACACACACGCACACGCACACACACACACACACACACGCACAATTACTCTGCTGCACAGAATTTATTCCATATATTTGCAAATGGATAAATCTAAGCTTTTTAAAAACAATTCTAAAAAAAAGTACAATTACTATGTTTCTCCGAATTGATTGGTATAGAACTGTTGAATATATGTACACTAAGGTAAGTACATAATATGTAACTGTAATTAAATTACCTAAATTACCTTACTTTTTTCTGAGGAAACAAATCTAATTTAATTACAGTAACTATACACTTTGTAATTCATTACCCCCACTAGATATTCTATTGACTATAAGTTGATTTGGGAACATGTCAACTTATTAAACTAACCCATAACCTTACAGTACAGTAATACTCTGATAGTTAGTTGGCATTGAGTTACAGTTGCTTACAGTAAACAGCATGACCCCGTGTTTTGCATCATCACTCATCAACCATTAGGCTTAAGAGAGTTGTTTTTTTGTTTTGTTTTTTCAAGAAAAAGCTTTATTAAATGATTGAATTGAGAATTCCAAAGAATAATTAAGCTTTTAAAAATAAAGAACTGTTTAACTGTATTAAAAGTATTCTAAGTTTTCCTGTGTTGCTTTGTTAGTGTTAAAAAGTTATTGACTTTACAGAAGAAAAAAAATTTATTGAAGGGAAATTGAATATATATTTTTAAGAAAATTACTAATTTATTAGTAAAAGTCGAAAAATAGATCTGCAAAGACTGCAAACAACCACATTCAAAACTGCAGTTGGTATGCTTTCATATCTCCGTGTATTTTTTACATTTTCACTATCTACTATTATCAAATGTGAGACCATCACGACGAATAGCTACAATAAAACAGCATGGCTCAAAATCTGCCAGATACATGATCTAAGAATTAACTACCTGCTAAATTCAATACTTTTTTCAACAGTTTCTTCTCCTTAGTGTCAGTTGTATTGTAATGCATGTTGTGCTGCTGACATATACCCTGGATGCCCACTTGTAACTTCCTACAGTATGTTTGACACAAAATGTGGGTGCATTTATAGGCTTTGGGTGCATCCAGGGTATGAGGCAGTAGCGCGACACTCATTACAGTGCACCATGCTCTCATAAACACTTTATTATTATTATTATTATTTATTTATTTTTGCACAATAGTATTCTATAGTATTCTTGCACCTGCTTTGTAAATTGAACAACTGAAGAATATTTTGATGTTGTTTTTGGTACCTTTCTGGACTTTGACCAGGAGCTCTCGGATTTAGTCTAAAATATCTAAATTTGTGTTCTGAAAATAGGTCTGATTGGTTTAAAATGACATGAGAGGGGGTAATTAATGACAAAGTTAAAATGGGTGAACTATCCCTTTAAATTCGGCCTGGCTCAAAAAAAGAGTACCACAAGTCCGAATTTGGCCCAAAGTCATATAGTGTGTGCACAAATTAGGAACATGAAAGATAATAGCCAAAAAGTATCATTGGACACTTTAAATTGCTTAGGTTAAAAATATATATTGTTATATTTAAATAACCAAACTCTATAGGCACATAGCATACTGTAAACCAACAACATATTGCTCAGTCTTGAGAAAATGCACTGCTGAGGACATGTACATATTTCCATTGCAGAAGAAAAGGCCTTCAAAGACTGATTGTTCCTTAGACTACATTGAATTTCATTCCAACCCACTCAATTTGTTTTTTACTCTTTAAGAGTCCATGCATTACAATGCATGTGAATGAATTTGTTTACTGTAGTATTGCTTAATTTAGATACCACATTTATAAGCTGTGCCCTATAATGATGATGATGATGGTGATTACTATAATTACTGCTATTATAAACGACAACAACAAAATTATTTTTTGTCCACTTATTTCTCTGCCTACTGCAACAACAAAGAAAATGGATCCTGTACCAAGGTAAATGCACAGCACTTACAGCAATACTATATGCAAACACAAAATGGACCATATATTTATATATATATATATATATATATATATATATATATATTCATACTAAGAAACAAAGTGCAATGCTAGGTTTCTCCAAAGTTAAATGTTTACTGTCATTCAGTTTCAAATTCAAACAAAAACATTTAGGTACGTTTTGACCTTTTGCAACCACTGGAGGAAACGATGAAAGCATTTTCAGTTTCGAGGGAACAATTCCTTTAACCTTGTTTCTAAAAAATCAGCCTAGAAAGACTGACAGCTTGATTGGAAAATGGATTACTGATTACTTTAGGGAATTAAGGCTGACAGAGGCCTGGTTCCAGAATCAAATCAGCAAGGGAGCATCAGAAATGAGCTATCTATTTTGACATATCGTATTTTGTTTCTACTAATGCTACGTTTATCACTATGTCAACCACTGCATTTCTGAGAGTGCATCCCGCATTTATGCTTTAATACCTTTTATACTGCTCATCCGATTTGCTGCATAATAATAAAAAACGTCTGAATTTATAGCATTATAACCTGAGGGCAAGGAGCCTCAAAGCCCTATAATTAACTAAAAATCACTCATTTCAGTTCACAGCCACAATGAGTTTTTATTTTGATTGTGTCTACACTTTGTGTGTTACAATGGGAGGATTTGTGAACATGCAGAGCTTAGCAATAAACAAAAAACTCTGGCATTTTGAGCCACAACTGAATTCACTCAAATTTATTTGACAGAGTATTGACACTTCTAATGTGAAATTTCAATGACAATTCAGTTTGTTCTGCTGAAGAAAGTGATCAGAAAATATTCATGACAGTTACAATGGCAATCATAACAATCATGTTTATGACAGATTTATGTAATGTTGTCTTGGTAATGTCAAGCTGTCATGACAAAGACAAAGATAAGTTGTGATGTGTTTATGATCACAAACTGTCATCTTTGCATTTAAAACGACACAACTGAGCTAATGACACTTAATGACAGCATAAAATCTCATGTCATGTCATGATTATAAAGGTATCATAATATTCTTATGAATACCCCTTCAAGTAAAGCATTACCCTAAATTCTTTTGCCTTTTCCATGATAACAGCACATCCTATTTTACTAGTTATCTTGCAAGATATTAGTATTAAGCTTTAGACAAATTAGGTTTATTAGGAAAATCATTGCGGTTTGTTCTGTAGCCAATAAAAAAAAAATGCTGCAAACACACACAAAACCTTTTTGACACAAATATGCATTGGAGCTTTTGCCAAATCTGCTTTACCAGTATTCTTTTACATTATATTATGGGTTTATATATTACATACGTTATGCTTACATTGAAAAACATGGACATCAAACAAAAGTACTTTTTGTAAAATCTATCTTATGATTGAATTTGGTCAGTCACATTTTAAATTTGATTACAGTTTCCAGCTGACTCTATGTGACTGTGGATAGTTTGTTTGAAGTGTGTAATTGTTTGGCAGAGAACTACCCCTGCTGTACCTTTTGCTTGTCACCAGAGGCTGTGAAGGACGAAAAATCGGCCAGTGTACAATAGGTTCTTTTGGCACTGAAGAAAAGCTGTTGAATCGGGATGTAACAGCTACTACAGGGGCCATCTCCTGTGGACCACCAAGTGACTCGTAGAAAACTCTTTCCTTCCATTCTGCTGCCGTTTCTGGTAATGATTTTCTATGAGTGGCAGACATTTTGGCCTCATTTAGAGGGACTGAAGCAAGTTTTTTGGGCTGTTCTACCCATGAAAACTGCCTGTTCAGCGAATCATGGGTGATTGGAGATGACAAGGAACGGCTTCTGCTGAAACCCTACAGAAAATGAAAGATATACATTCACATTTATCAGTACTAGTAAAATGATTCAGTATACTGTTTGACACAGTAGAGTCTTTTCAAATAAACACACATTTCAACTAGAAACACTGTTTTAGATCTTGAATATCTCACAAGACCTTTACTCCAAACAAAATGATATCATGCACTAAGACTGCCCTCATCTGGACTGTGTCTGTAAATGCATTTTGGAGACATAATGTTTATTTTAGTTCAAGGGAGGTCAGGGGTGGTTGGCACAAGACAATTTCGGAGTTATAATTAGATGCTGTCGTTTTTTCCTCCTGACTAGCTGATTCTATCAAGACCTGAACACTAGAAACTGCCAGCAACATGTTATAAATGTTAATTCATGCAATTTAATTAAAATAAAAGGCATTAATATCATAATAAAAACAATTAAATTAATTGTATATCACATTTTAATTAGATTAATACAAAAATAGGTTTATACTGACAAATGTGTGCTGAGAGTTTTTTTTTTTCCTTTTCTATTTCTAATAAATTCAGTGCAACTTTAATATATTTTTGAATTAACAAAACTTTCTTCAAATTACTCAATTGTTCCTACCTATGAAGGACTATCGCTGACAAAAAAAAGTTTAGCTTTATAGTGATTTTTGTTTTGAAATTATTCAATTTTGTTTGCAATTATTATGAAATTTCCTTTGTCAGATGATACTGCTGGCATCTAGTGTTGTCATTACAACATTTTAAGGCTTAGGGTTGAGTTGGGGAGTGAGGTTATTTCAGCACTTCTGGTTAGATCATATTGCAAAGCAGGTCGCAATAAGGTTTGTGTGTTTCAAACATGGTGGAGCGAGAGCTATTTTTAAAATAAGCAATGTGCAAAGTTAAAAAAGCCACAGCCTCAAGTCTCTGCAAGCTACCCACAGCATATCAACAAGTGAAGAACAAAATCAGTCACACAGAATAAAGACTAGACCTGTTTAAGACTAAACCAGCTATTTGTAGGACAAGTGCATGTAGAGAAAGTGCTGTGGTGAAAAGTGTGAAAAGTCAAGAAAGACAAAGAAAGAGCAAAGAAAGAGAGACAGGCTTGATGGAATAATTTATTAAGGAGAAGGATCAGGCAGTGCAATAGTTTTGAAATATCAAGAAAAGATGAAAGCAGAAAAGAAGTAATACAGTTCAGAATCATGTTTGACTTAGTACAAATGAATAAACTAATTGTGTACACCTGTCTTTTTCTCAGTATTTGAACAGCGGAATCTGCTAAACACATTACAAATCATGTATGATTTATAAAACACAAAATGAGCATTAAGAACTCTGAATTATATTTTAGGCTGGCTTCAGTTTTTAAAAGAAAATACTAAATAAAATACAACCTTGTTGAAGGAGCAATCTGTTAAAAAGTTCCAAACCACCAACAACTGATTTGTAGATCTAATGATATATCAAAGGGGGCTCATTTCAGGGTGGATATTTTGTGTATTGCTCTGAAACTGAACCTAAACATACATTTAATGCTAGCACAGATTATTTCATTGGGAAAAAGGAACAGGTTCGATATTTTATCACTCTCTTTCTAAAAAAAAAAAAAAAAAGTTTAGAAATAAATGCAACTCTCATTTTTCTCACATGGAAACATTTCACAAAAAATGTAAAGCTGATAAAATCAAGAAAATTAATCTAATCAATACTTTATACCCTAAATTACAAAAATGTTTGCAAGTACTATGCATTGATCTCAAAAGAATCATGCATTAACCTAGAAGCAATTATTTAAAGTCATGAAATGAGAAATTAAATGTTATTTCCATAAGAGATAACTTGTTAATGACCAAGTGAATGAAAAATAACATTAAAATCGTTTAAAACCATGTCATGATCATTTTGAAGCTCAATTAATGTTGCAAAATCATTGGTTTCCATTGTTTGCTTGTCATGTTTGACTTTTTGGCTGAAAACTTTGGTCTTGGGGCCACTGGTAATACAGATCGTGAAGCATATTGATTATTGTCAAGTGCAGAAGAGCCTACAGAAACATTGGCCCCAGAGCTACCAGGAGGCAGACGGGCATTGAAGATGCCTTTGTTTCTAGGACCATCATACATATTTAGTTGTTTTCCATCTAATTGTTGTGGAGCAACAGCAGCAGTCTCATTTGATGTAGCCTGGTGGGCAAACGGGTATGTAGCACTTACCTCTCCAGTGGCTTTAGATGGATATTGGTTATCTGCTTGTGAAATTTTGGAAAAACTATTTGCAGAAGTTGGCTTTGAGTCTTTAGGAGAAACTGCTTCTTTAACCTCTGGTGTAAAGTTGTAGGTGAACAGGGAGGAATCCAGCTGGTAAGGTTGATGTTTCATGACATCCAGAGCATTGAGATGTTTGGGGGGTGGATTCTTCTTCTCCTTGTTTCCTTTCGGCTTTGTCTTTGGACTAGTCGCAGGTGGGGGTTGTTTAACTGCTGCAAGGGGATAAAAGGGTGATAAAATAGGATTGTAGGACACTGGAGGTGGTGCACGGATGTTGGAAGAGTATTTCCAGGTGCTTGGCATTGAAAGTGTTGGCGATGAGGGTCTGACCTTGTTGGTTCGCACAGTCTCATTGTCCACTACGAATTTTTCCATACGGGTTTGTCTCCGTGCAAACAGTTCAGCTCCTTTTCCTTTAAGGTTCAGACCTTCAGATGCACCTGTTTCTGATGAATGCCCTTGAGGAGAAGCTGATGGAGCCTTAGATGCTGGAAGGTATGTGCTAAGATGTTGGGGTGGGCAGGAAGCAACAGAGTTCTCATCGCTTTGTGACTTAATCCATGGGGTTTTGGATTTGGAGGGACCAGCACGGAGTTTATGCGGTGTCTGATGTGGTTCTGAAGTCCAGGCTGAAGCAGGATGCTGTTTTGTTTGGAGGGCCTGCACCTGATTGTGCCCCATAGCTTGAGCTGAGCTTGATGTCATTAGGCGGCTCGTTGAGACGGCATGACCCTCTGCGGACCAGAGAGGGTGAGCTGGGTTGATAACAGGTTTGGGTAGGACAGGTGGAGGGTTTTTCTGCTTGATTGTTGGAGCTTGCATGAAATTGCAGGCTTCAGCGCCTAGACTGAGAAAGTCCTCCTCTTGAACAAACTCTGTTATGGACTTTTCACCTCTTTTCTTTTGATGTTGAGGCATTTCTTTCAAGTCTGCCTTGTTTGCTCCTCTCCTTTTCGTTTCAGGCAGGATCCCTGTCTTAATAGCAGGTATGGCAATACGTTCATCACGAGAAGCAATGACGTCTGATGTGGGAGACCAAACGTGTGGTGTTGTGTTTACCGGAACAGGAACCTTGAATATGTTTTCAGGTTTCTTAGATGTTGGGCTTGAGACACCTCTAACTGGTGAAAAAGTTTTTTGGCCTTGATTATGACCGCCAAGGAAGGGTTTAGCAGTTCTGTTGGACACAAGGGGTTTGGGAACAGCCGAACCTTTGTATGGCTCCAGACCATTCATACCATTTGCTGATTGTTGCAACATCTGTTGCTGAAATGGCTGCCCTTGATATTGCCGTTGTTGCCTTACATAGAAATCTTGTGGAGATTGTTTACTTTCTTGAGGAGGAGACATTACAATTTCATTTTCTGTTTCCACAATTGCATCAACTGGTATGCCTTTACATCTCATTTCCTCATGTTCTGCAGAAATCTCATCCATCCTTTGACGCCTCTTGGCAAACATCAGGACTCCCTTGCCTTTTGTCTGTGGAAGATGCTCCATTGTTCCAAAGTTACTTAGTCCGTACTTACAAATTCTGATCAAAGTAGCTCAAAGTAGTACTTTGGTTCTGAGCATTGAAATGTCTTTGATGAGAGTGTAAATCCTGACTTACTTTGTGGTGTACAATGTCATTCTTGTCTTGAAATCTGTCTTCTAGATATACTGTGGCTAACCAGTGTTACCTTCTGACCCTTTTGTCGACACGTCTTAAAAATCAACACCCTCTTGCTGTTGGCCGCAGTAAAAAGCAAAGTGTTATTTTTACATTTAGAGTTGACTTTTTTCCACCTGTCTCGCCAACTGTATCTCCGTTTTAGTCCTGTGAAAGAAAATTTAGAACAAGAAAAAAATAGAAAATGGCATGAGAAAAGTAATTAAACAACACAATACAGGGACTACTTTGAAATTTACCAGACTGGTCCATGCATTTTGTGTAACACGAAGCAGCATGT
Organism: Danio jaintianensis; assembly: GCA_903798115.1. Classification (NCBI taxonomy): domain Eukaryota; kingdom Metazoa; phylum Chordata; class Actinopteri; order Cypriniformes; family Danionidae; genus Danio; species Danio jaintianensis. The sequence goes on along the minus strand of CAIGQV010019068.1, from coordinate 1,644,488 downwards.
GATCATAGTTCATCTTAAAATTTGTCATTTTATAATTAGCATGGTTAATACATTCCCTCTCTGTAGTTATAAATAGGTAAGGAACAGTTATTTTAAACTTTTGATAAGATATGTTACTAATAAGCCTTTTTAATATTTGATTATATTTTACTGTTACTGAAGCCTTGTTTAGGTACTGCAGCATTTAAAGTGAATGAACACTTTGTTTTATTACCTTACAATGCTTAGTTTTTCTAAGCATTCAGAAGAAAATCATTAGCCAGTTGAAACTTAAAGTTTTAGGTAGAACTATTTTAATTTACCAAATAAATCCTATTTTAACTGATCATGTCTCTTTTCAAATACAGGTTCATTGCCTTAAAAACTATTTTGACTGCATCATTTATATTGGAAAACAGCTTATCCATCTTTATTTATCAGAAAACAACAATCAATGATATAATTATTTTATATTAATGTGTATTCAAATATAGTTTTAAATAAGAAATAAGCATAAGGGAGTCTCTCAAATAATTATGGAGAAAATTAGCACACTTACACTATAAATCCAGGCAATTTATCTTCACAGCTTTGCAAAATCAATCAATCAGTAAATAAATAATTCTAATAGGCTTTGACTTTCTAACAAGCAGCTTAGTCCAAGGCACCCTGGCTTACCGAAAGCTTTTACAGGTGAACAAATATTGCGAGAGGTCATAAAACCCCTTGGCTAAAGTGGTTATCTGTGCAAATGGTCTCAGTGCTAACACTGCGGTTGGATAAGAGGGAGGGAGAGAGAGAGAGAGAGAGAGAGAGAGAGAGAGAGAGAGAGAGAGGTGGTGTCCACTATTTAATGTAGAGATCGTATGACAAATCTCTACTGACACATGCTGGTGCCCATCAAACCAGTGGCCAGAGGAATATTGCAGGGACACACTCTTATTTAGGCAGCTTTCAAATGCTGATTTAACATACTGCTTGCAACCTCCATCCATATTATACATATTGAGAAGCAATGATCTTAAGAAAAATACAAAAATCTAGTCACTTTGCTTTTAAGTGTATATTAGACATCTCTGCACAGCCAACAACAAAACATAATAATCCTTCTGTCAATTTGTAAGGATATTTGTTTCTAGCATAGCAGAATTCTAGCATGTTAGCATAATGAGAGCATACATTGCCACTTGAGTCAAAACCTGTTTCCAGAATTGGTCGGTTATTTCTGTTCAGCCACTCTAACCGTCAAGACATGCTTATGCAAGCAACTACCTTACACACTAGTCAAATAATCAAATCTTGAAATAAAATCAATTATTTTTAAATATAAAATGTACATTTTTATTGTTGTGATTGATTTTATTTTCTCCACAAATGTCATAAATGCAGGTATGTCGATTTATTTTATACTCCTTTTTTATTAGATAACATCAGACAAGTGTAAAACATGACCATCAGAGAAGAGGTGAGGAAAAAGAAAAACACAGACAGATACAAAGACAGACAGACTGAAAGGCAGATTTGGAGAAGGTTTGTCTTACGTGCCTGTCTTGCTTGGTGTCTCCTGAGTCTGGTCTGCTCCGTCAAGGAGACTTTACCCCTCCGCTCTGCCTGCTCAGCACCCCAGATTCCACTTGACACACAGGAGGTCCTTCACCTCTCCCTCCTCCTCCTCCGTCCTCCAACTCCTCCGCCTGCAGTAGAAGAGTTGTTGTGCAGTTGACTGTTCAAATATGGGGAGGTAAGGTGGCACGGGTGCTCAGTGGTTAGCAAGAAGGTCGCTGATTTGAGTCCCGACTGGACCAGTTGGCATTTCTGTGTGGAGTTTGCATGTTCTCCCCGTGTTCGCGTGGGTTTCCTCTTGGTGCTCTGGTTTCCCCCACAGTCCAAAAATACGCAGTATAAGGGAATTGTGTGTGAATGAAAGAGTGTATGGGTGTTTCCCAGTACTGGGTTGCGGCTGGAAGGGCATCCGCTGCGTAAAACATATGGCGGAATAGTTGGCGGTTCATTCCACTGTGGCGACCCCTAGTAATCATGGACTAAGCTGAAGGATAATTAATGAATGAATATGGAGAGGTACAGCAGGTACTATGATAGGAGTTCATGTCTGTGTGGAAACGAGGAGTCGCCTTGTCATCCTGGAGAGGGCTTCAAATGTTGATGTCAATGACTTGTCAAAAGATGTTAATAGACCCATCATTCAAGTGACCAGAGAGAGGCTTATGCTTTGAAGGGCTTCTTATCTTTGACAACACTTTTCTATTTCTCCACAACAGAGCCATACAATTAAATAACTTACATTGTAGTACATATTTTAAAAATGTAATTTATTGCAGATTACTTGTACTGCTTATTGCCATTAGCAAAATGATTTTGCATGTAGAAGATACATGTGTATTAATGTCAGTAATGTTATGGAGATACTGCACTATTTAAAATATTTACAAATTTTTTATTTTATTTTATTTTAGTTTAGTTTAGTTTAGCTTAGTTTAGTTTAGTTTGTATTTTATCAAAATTCATGTTCAATCCAAAAGAACATTTTGCGGTTAGTTCTAAAGACAAAGTTTTCCTCACAAATATTGATAAAATGCTTGTCGTGTGACTCCTAGGACAGTTGTGGACATGAAGTTCATGTCTTCATTTAGTGAAATGATTGATTAAAAAAGTATCATGCATAAACAAATATGTGTAACCACACCAAAATTCAGATGTAGATAATATTTAAATAGCTCTTTTGTGTGTGTTTTATAGATAGTCCACATCACAAATTGTTTATTGTACTGCTTTTAATTCATTCACAAAATCTGTCAAAATCTGTGACATCAACAAATTCCAGCCATGTTTTCTGCATCACAAATTCACAGAGCCCTATTATAATTATTTCTTTTCTCTAGGACAGGATCTACAATCTTAATGGTTTGATATTCCCATATTTGCATTCATTCAGTAATAGAATTCACTCATCTGCATTGAGAAAATAAATGAATATTTAAATAAAATTACTAAAATATAAAGAAAAACATTTAAAACATCTCTTGGCACAAAATGCCATTCCAAACAGTACCACAAAATAATTTTGCTGCAAATAAGTATAACCTATTGTAACAATAACCCAAAATAAGCAAGGGTATTAAAGAAGTTACTATATCTTTCACAGAAAATATTTATCCAATTTTAGATCATTCATTATGGCAGGTATAGAAAATAATATAGTTATTTGAGCACACACTACAAATATATTTTAAGTGAATTGTAAATATATACAATAATATATAATGCCACCTAAAATAAACCTCAAATGTTCATTAATTAACAAGTTTAAAACTAAGAGTTCAGGCATCCACATGCATTTGGTGGTATCCAAATTCGCACAAATTCACGAAGGCACGTTTAGACTAATAGAGTGAATTCATTCCTCTTTCTCAATAGGGAGTCTGCAGTACTGTCTGGAAAGCCATCAGTTCTCCTGCTTTCTCTAAAAGGAATGGTATTCAATGTTTGTGTCTAAATGTTAAACTAGCATTTGTGTCTTGGAAGCCAAACACAACAGTGTGGTGGTGGCTGTTTTCCATACCGTGTGCTCTGTAGGCCATATTTTCTACTCCTGGTGGTCCTTATAGAGTCTCATTGCCATTTATGTCCCATTATCCATACACAAGTATAGTTAGAGATTAAAGATATGAATCAAAAAACTTAATGCTTATTAACATCCAAGAGTTTTCAAAATGTAGTTTTATTTTAGATATTGAACACTACCCTATATTATCACAAATAAAATGCATATGTTCATATTTCTGCATATTGCATAACTGATTGCAGACAGCATTACTTGCAGTTGCTTGTTTACAATCATTAAATTCAGATCACGAATGCAGCCTCTTAAAACCAGGGATGACTCATCATAAATAGTAATCATACAGTAAATGTCAATACTTTGTTTTGTTTCTCTTATCTGATGGACAGCTGTTTTGAAATAAGGTTTGTTACACTGACCTTTGACCTTTGGCTAAGAAGACACCTGCTGATGGAGTAAATACCTCAGCTTAAAAAAATGGCTTTGATATGCGATAGTCTGATATGAGATATAACACATGCATCATATCTTCTTTTACCAGGGCCTAGAGTCAAGCTAAATGTGTTCTCCAAGCAGAATCGTAGTGATGCTTCCATCCTTACCATAACATTTCAGAGTTTTATTATTATTAAAACATATCATATTAATCTATTTGTAGGTGTGATGCATTTAAGAAATATAAGCATAAAACTATAAAATATTTAAAAATACAAATAATGAGAACATAAAAGATGCATCTGTGAACTTGAATTTTGGTGTTTGGGCAAAACAAAGGAGGTTTGTTCCAAGAGACCCCAACATTAGACTATTTAGAATGCAGGTCATTTACAACAACCAACTTCATCTACTTTTATATGGTGACCTTTTTAGCACCAGTGTCTTGATTTTGTGTTCATTCCCCAACCATAATGTGCCATATACAGAACACATGCATGTAGATGTGACTCCACAGCTTCCACTGGCAATGCAAAAGTGGGCCTAGCAATTCGTTGCACTACAAAATATTATTCAAACCCCTCAGGAAACTGGATAGGCCATCCAAAAATATGATCACAGGGTCGGCAGGTGATTCTGTCACACCAGTCTCAAGTATAAAGTTAAGTTATAATTCTGAAGAACTGAGATAGATCCAGATTATCAGGTCTGGAAATGGCAGTACTCAGTCGGAAGGATTTCACTACACTACTTATCCACAACTCACAATTGCTACTGAGATCCTGACAACCAGAGTTCTAGTGTTTATTTGTCTGCCAGCGTGTGTGAGTACAGTTGAGCTGGGTCTTCTCTCCTGTCTCTGGGTGCTTCAAGCTAGGTAGATTTTCTGTGATTCTCACGAACAGATCCTACACTATTTCTGGGCCAGACCACCTCTGTCCTGCATGCCATGGTCCAACAATACCAGATGCAAACCCTGGGTGGGCTGCACAAAAACGATCCCTCCCTAGGCATCATGCGTGGCCTCCACTCAGTGGCTGACTATGCTCTCTGCACATGCAAGTCAGCTGCTTGTGCCCTGGGGAGGGCAATGACTACGAACGTCACCTTTGGCTTAACCTGGTCAATATGTGAGATGTCGACAATGTTTGCCTTCTTGATAGCCCTATTTCCCAAGCTGGCCTATTTGGCGGTAAAAAGGCAGTCAAGCAAATAGTCCGGTAAACAGACTGCAAAGCATCCTTGAGACAGGTCACCCAGACATGAGTGGCCATCACTGTGTTGCCATATGCTTAGTCCTTGGAGGCTGTCACCCACTGAAGGTTTACATTGCTGCCATCTTCACCCACCATGATGTGGTGGTGCTTGGGAAACATGGCCTGGTCACCTGGTTCCTCAGAGGCACTAAGAGATTTACTTGTCACACACTTCTCATACTCTCTCAGGATTTCTTGGTAGTCCAGAGAAATCCATTTGTGTTCCATTTCTGTTCACACACTGCACACACACTTTTGGTTCAAGCAGAAGGGAAGTGCCATATGCAAACAAAGTTTGGCCCACTGGGTTGTGAATGCCATCACCCTTGTATACCATACTCAGTATCCCTTGTATACTGAGTCATGTCCTCTGGGGGTGAGACCACATTAACAAAAAGTCTTGTCTCCTCTTGGGTGTTATCATGTGGCACGTCTCTAACAGACATCTGTAGAGCTGTGGGCTGGGTGACACCTAACACATTTGTGAGATTCTGGTATCTTCAAGTGGAGTGATTTCTTCCCAATGGTGTTCTTGGGTAACACCAGCCAATCGAGAGGTAAACTAAGCTTGGTGTGAAAAACACTAAGCTCCAAATTTGTCTCCATTACCCAGGCCTACGTTTATAAGGGGGAAAAATGACAAGGTGACAGTGCTAGGCCAAATGGAAGAACTCCATATTGGTATGCTTCACCATCAAAAGCAATCCTAAGGAACTTCCTTTGTTTAGGAAGGAGGGATATGTTGAAGTATGCATCCTTGGGGTCTATCATCACAAACAGGCTTGAAAATGATTAGCATCTGTTGTGGAGAGGTGCAGGTGCAAGTCTTGACTGCTTCAGTAGAGCAGTTCAAATGGATCCTAAGAGAGCATGAGAGGCAGACGCAATGGATTTAGCCACCTCGCACCTCTGAGGAACCAGGTCGTGCCTTCCCAGTGCACCGCCATCTACCGCGTCACGATTAGCGGAAATGGTGGTGACATAGATCTTCAGTGTGGAGGGTGACAGCCTCTGCTCCAGCTTATCCTGAAAGAAGGAGAGCACAACGCTGATCTAGCATGTCTGTGGGTTTTCTCAAAGAGAAGTGCACCACTCAAAGAATAGACTCCGCTTCAGGGCATAGGCGCGGCTTGTAGAGGGGGCTTTAGTTTGAGCGATGGTGTCAACCACCGTGGGCAGTAGCTCACCTAAGTCATCCGTGCTCTGTCTATTGACCACACGTGGAGGTTCCAGAGATCTGGATGCAGGTGCCAGATGGTGCCCTGTCTCTGAGAAAGGAGGTCCTTCCTCAGAGCAATTTGCCATGGGCGGGCCGTCGCAAGGAGTGTGAGTTCTGAAATTCAGGTCCAGTGAGGCCGCAAAGTCAAACAAGCAAGACCTGCTCCTCATCCTCCCTGACCTTGCACAGGGTCTGTGTGACCAGGCTCGCTGGGGGAAACGCATATTTTCGCAGACCCCAGGGCCAGCTGTGAGCCAGTGCATCCGTGCCGACAGGGCCCTCGGTCAGGGAATAAAATCGCTGGAAATGAGAGGTCTTGGGAGAAGCAAGCACGAGCTGCAATCTTAGCTGCGCAACAGACATGCCTTCCCAGTAAGGGCATGAACTCTTCATGAGAACTGCCTCCACATGCTCTCATGCCCATAATCCGGTGCCAGGAAACCACCTCATCCAGAAACGCACGGCTGGTATGACATCTTGAAAAAGACGTGTTCGGTGACTATGTTGCTCTCTTAGGGAAACTGCTTCTTTTAGACTACTCTTATACGTACCCAGTGAAATGCCATTGGACAGGATAAGTGCCCAGCTCAACCACCACCGAATGCATCATTCACCCGCTGGATGCAAAACTGAAGCTCTAGATCATCTCAGTGGTAGCAGTGTGTCTCTCTCTTCAGTGCTGAAGTCTGACAGAAGCGCCTCCAGGTTCTGCTTATATGCTTATATGATGATTATAAAGTGGCCGCACCTGTGAAGGGGCTTCTCTGCCAATTTACACGCATTCATTGGCATTTTTTCTTACTCTTCAGAGTGATTGGTCATCTGGCAATTCCCCATGATGTTGTTTCAACATAATGTTGGAGTTCCTGGCCTGAAAGGGAAATGCAGTTTTACATCTTGAAATGTGGTCTTCAAATTGCAGGTTGCTACCCAACATCACCCCCAAAATTTCCACCCCCAAAATCTGTTAATTTTGTGAATTTGTACAAATTATCAGTTTGTAAGAGAATATATAATTACATAATACTGGAAACTAACTCGTGAAAACCCAGACTGTTTCTCATGTCAAGTTTATCAGCAGGTTGGCTTGGATGGATAAGTCAGGTCCTGAAGGATAATGCTGACTCAGGTGAGAGGTCTTGTCCTTGTGCAAGTCTTTCGGAAGAGACGTTGAACCGAGGTCCTGACTCTCTGTGGTCATTAAAAATCCTATGGCACTTCTCGTAAAGAGTAGGGGTCTAACCCCGGTGTCCTGGCCAAATTCCCTCCATTGGCCCTTACCCATCATGGCCTCCCAATCATCCCCATCCACCAAATTGGCTCTATCACTGTCTCTCCACTCCACCTATAGCTGGTGTGTGGTGAGCGCACTGGCGCCGTTGTCCTGTGGCTGCCTTCGCATCATCCAAGTGGATGCTGCACACTGGTGGTGATGTGGAGAGACCCTCTCTCATGATTGTGAAGCGCTTTGGGTGTATGGCCATACACAATAAATGCGCTATATAAATACACATTACATTACATTACATTACAAGTCTTATGAAAGTCTTGTCTTTGTGGATGTGCTCCCTGCTTTTTATGTAGCCAGTTCATGTTTTATCTGGTCGGGACAACCTCAATGAGCTCCTCATCACAGATTTTGACTGTGTGTAGTGTTTTATGCTTGAATAGTCTGTGCTTGTCCAACAACATCTGCTTTCGGTGCTCTGTACTTCCATCTCCTCTGAAGCAAAAAGGCGATGCATGAGGCTCCCTCTCGAAATGGAAGAATTGGCAGAGCTAGTTTTAGAAACCTGAGAAGAAGAGCTAAATCTCAATGGTGGGGGTGGGGAAAGAGCACCACTCATCTCCAACCCCCTCTGTGAGATTCACCTGCGAACCCAAAGACTTTGACATATTTGCCCTAACACGAACAAAACCAAATTGATAATTTACACAGATTTCCTCTTGAAGGACACCTGAAGGAACCTCTTCCTGGTTTTTATGTCACACGTCACCATGTTACATACATTTTTGTGCAGTTTTTTGCACACCACAGCTGAACGCTATTGGTTTACAGAGAATCGTCACCAGTGCTTGCAATAAGGCAGGGGAATGACAACACAGGATGATTCACTTTTTCATACACATCCAAGACAAGACACCATAATAATACAGTGACAATGCTCAGCAATAAGCCATGGCTGACACAAGTTCAAACAAACCTTGACTTCTTCTTGTGATAAACAGCCACATGCCAAGAAGCAAGAACAGGATCTGCTGTATGTCCCCTATTATTGTTTACAAAGGTGCCTAAAAAGGTGAAACTAAAAAGTGATGTTGCTTTCTCTCTCTATTTGTGTACGCTTGTCATGCGTTTATATTTGAAATAATGAATTTGAGTTCATAACAATACATTTATAATAATATATAGATTTGGAATAATAAGCCTGCCACCTACAGGTATGGAAAGATATACGTTCTCATGCAGCACAGAATGTTTGAAGTCAAGCTGCCATTTGTTGGTGTGTTCAAGGTAGTGATGGGGGAAACAGAGCTTTTCATAGCTTGACAAAATAATTCTGGTTCGAAGCATTCACAAATCCACATGCTAATACTCTCTGGTCAAAACAGGTACAGGTACTGCATCAGTTGCTTCTTCTGTAAATGTAACGAAACCTCAGGCAAAACTTTTTATTGAAAGTAAAACAAGCCAATTGCAATTAGCTGATCATATAATATCATTAAATATGAATTGTCTGCATATTATCTATTCTTTTATCAAGTTTTTTATTGTTTGTTCCATGGTGAAGTCTGCTAAATTGGCCAGCTATTATTGTTGTTCAATTTAGAAATGTCTCATTAAAATATCTACAAATTTGTAAAACTGAGCAGGTAAAAACTATGAAAGTTGTTTGCCACTGGGGGCAATCTGAGAGAACCTGCATGATTCATGTGGATTATATGCAACACAAATAAAAAAAAATATTAATAACAGTCTGAAAACGTGGTAAAATCATGCGGCCGCGATGGCTTTTCTTCTCTAGATTGCTTTTGAAAACACTATCGGTTGGGTTTGGGTAAAAAGGGTGGGTCAGTCAGTCAATCAGTTGACAGCAAGCTGGTTGGCTGAAATGCATATTGCGGGCCTCTGGTGGCTTTACGTGAGAAGAGAGCGCGCAAATGGCACATAAGAGAGAAATTTGATATAATCAAAAAGTGTACAGAGCAATCACTCAATGAGCAGCCATGCCTCGTTCAAGTGCAGCTTTTAGCCCGTATGGGCCCAGATGCAACTAACATAAGGCGACAACACTATCAGCTTTCATCTCCACTTTGACATGAGCTTGGTGTGTCCTAGCCTTTAGGCCACATACATTTCCATGAGAAAATCTTCACAGTTCTACTGAAGAAAAAAAAACACCTATTGTACATTTTGAGTGGCATTTTGAGGTGAGCACTTGATATGTTAATTTATACAAATGATTTCTTATTTCTGCAAGTGGCAGGTGACTGACACCATCTGCCAGTCAAAAACGTTTTTCTACAATGAATCGTGCTTACCTGATTTGGTTGCTTCGTTTAAGACTGATGTAGACCACCTGACAGATCTCATGACAGGCTACTGACAATTAGAATTTGAGACAATTAAATATATCATTCACTAGATAAAATAATCCATAGGTGATGAGGAAGAACCATACTGCAAATACCCTAGTTAAGTGGGTAACAGTGCTTCAATAAAATTAACAAAAACTTGCTTTTTTTCACAAGTTTTGTTTTACTGGTTTTCATCACAAAATCTTTATGGTTTACCACTAGAGGGCGTTGTTATGGTTGAACTGTCCAATGCAATTCTGCTCACACATGATAATAATTTTAACACAATAAGAGGAATCATAAAAATGGCATGCTATTTTTAACTTGGCACTTTGCTGAATGCCCTTTTTAACATAATAAAAAAAGTTTACCAACTTGTCACATAGCTTACTTCAAAAGTCAGTTATAAATAAACTATTATAACAAAATGTATAAAACTATTTAAAGGTTTACATATACTTCAGTTCTTGTATGTCATTAACCTGTGATTTCTTTGGGTTTTAGGTAGCTCACATTCAGTTAAGCAAAAGTCAATGTCAAATTAAACATGAGTTGACAGAAAAAGTAGCAGTTTCACAACAGAAACATATCTATAACATTTAACTCATATTTGACAAGAACTGGTTCAAAAATGAACTAGAGCCTTTCATCTACAGTGCTTATGAAAAATAAATAGTAGGCCTAACTCACAAACAACTGTTCTCATGATATTACTGGCACACACCAAAAAGAAGTGTTGAAAATTGAAGTAGAACGTGAGAAATGTGTGACTATTGTCTTACCTCCATAATAAAAAACAGAGCATATTAACCATGCCAACCTTCATGCCCTTTGATGAACCTGGTGAGCTCATTAAATGCTGCTCTGCTTAAAGGCAGGTCTGGCAATAATGGAAGTAGAAGATTATCATCTGGTAAAGTTGACATAGGCATCTCAATTCATATGAAGGAGCAGCTGTTCCTGCTCAGTACAAACAAGAAGGTACAAACTATGCTTGCTAGGAGACCTGAGGATACACCCATTCCTGCTGGAGAGTGTGCCTGTCAGATACACTGACACCCATAACACCCATTCCAGCTGATTCCCAGTAGTGAGAATCTGTGCTTGACAGTTTCCTGAGTGAGCATCCATTCTTCTTGGATCCCATTAAAGAGAACCAGTGTCTGCCAGATCCATTGAGGGAGCACTCAAAGAGAGGCTGTACCTGCCACATGCCCTGGAGCAGCCATTACTCCAGGACCCCAACTTGGAGAATCTGCACTTGCCAAGTCCCCTGATGGTGCACCACAGCATCCCATGAGGAAGCTTATGAAAGAGCACCTGTGCCTGCAGTGTCACCAGAGGAAGCAACTGTGGCCACAGCATACCTAGAAGCTTCAAATGTAAGACTAAAAGCTGAAGCATCCCGAGAGGAAGCTCTTGAGATACCACTTTTTCTCATAGCATTACCTTTGTCCGCTGGATTGTTGGAATTATACATGCTCAACTGGTCCCCACAGGGAGGATCTCTGCCTGCCAGGCTTAGATTGAGAGGAAAAGTGTGGATCCCTGAAAATATTAGACTGCATCTAAAGAGAGACGTCATCATGAGACCTTTTCCTTTAAAGGGATAGTTCACCCAAAAACGAAAAATTCCTTACCCTTTACTCATACACAAGTGGTTCTAAACATTTGAAAATGTATTTCTTCTGTTGAACACAAAACAAGATATTCTTCAGAATATCTTGGACATATTCTTGGAATAAAATTAATGTTCCTAGAATAATGAGATGGCTTCTGAGGGAGAAAGAACCTGAAGGAGTACCTGTGCTCACAGCAACCTGGAGAAAGCACAGAATGTGCAACTACACATAGGCCCACACAGCATGTCCAGAGGAAGACACTTTGTTCAACTATGCCATTAAAGCCATCAGTGGGACCACCTGCATGTTCTAAGACTTGTAAATCAAATTTTTGATCCCTGTAACATATTTCAAACAAATATACTATCAAAACATTGTAAAAGTTCATTTGAAAATTGGTGCACTGGGAAGAGTAAAAAAACTTTGGAAATAGTGCAAAATTAAATTGCTTTCAAGTGCCCTCTAGTGACCAGTTTTCATAATGGGACTTTTGTTCCTTAAATCTTGTGGAAAAGCAAACTCCATGAGACATTAATGTAGACAATTTAAAGGACATTATGAAAATCAGTAAGGCTAAGGCAACTAATGAATGAAGCAGCTAACTATGTACTTGTTTACTTCAAAACAACAATGTGCATTAGCTGGATAAGTCTAATACATTTTTATATGAATACTATAAAGCATAATAGAATATAGCTTGGGGGTGACACGGTGGCTCAGTGGGTAGCACTGTCGCCTCACAGCAAGAAGGTTCGAGCCCCGGCTAGGTCAGTTGGCATTTCTGTGTGGATTTTGCATGTATCCCTGCATGGGTTTCCTCCGGGTGCTCTGGTTTCCCCCACAGTCCAAAGACATGCAGTATAGGTGAATTGAATAAGCTAAATTGACCGTAGTGTATGAGTGTGTATGGGTGTTTCCCAGTACTGGGTTGCAGCTGGAAGGGCATCCGCTGTGTAAAACATATGCTGGATGTATGCGGTTCATTTCGCTGTGGTGACCCCTGATTAATAAAGGGACTAAGCCGAAAAGAAAATGAATGAATGAATGAATGAATGAGCAGCTTGTGGGGGTAAAATGTGTTACATATAAGATAACATATAAACTGGTATAGTTTCACACAAAACACTAGTAAGTAATGAAAATTTTTTCCATTTTGGTTTGGAGTACAATAATGGAATTCTCAGAAACCAGAGAAAATAGATACTATACTGAATTAAACAAATCAATCGGTGTCTTAAACGGATTAAGAATTGACAACAGCCGAAATATTATAAATTTGCTTAAATCAAGGCAGCTAACATTTATTCGAACATAACATTTACAATAAGCAATGATAAATGCTTTTTAAAAGTTACTATACATTTTTCAAATGACCACACAAAAAATATTACTCCAAGACAAAAAATTCTGATTTCATATCAGACACTAACCATTTTCAAAAATCTAGAGATTGACAGAAGAATTACTTTGGAAAGCTTATAATCTATTCACAAATATCTACCGTTAAATTTCAGATCTTCTTGTCTTTTCTATTTATGATATTGACACAATGCACAGTAAAACTGTTATGTTCTCAGCCATGGACATTATTAGAGAACTCTTTATCTGATAGATAGAAAGAGAGGAGGTAATCTGGCATAGAGGCATATGTCATCTTATTTTGGCTGTACACATTCATACCAGATGATATTAAATCTTCACCAATGCCTAACTCATTATATTTCTTGATATTCAAATTATATAAAACTACAGAATACATAAAACGTTCATTTAAATAAATGTATGCCATAATTACTTGTTGGCATTAATTCATTATGTAATGTGCAAGATTAAATGTTAAATAGTCAACAGATCTATTATTGTATGCTAAGCAATTTATAGTAGTGCTGGTTACTTACATTTAATTTATGGAATGACTTAAATAGATATCAGCAAGCTGAATTTCATAAACAATAAGTGCTGCACTTACAGAACATAAAATAGCACCGAAATTCCAAAGTTTTTTTAGGACCTGATCATCTTCACCCTCCTCAATGCATTTCTAAACTATTTAAAATTTCTATAAGTTTTACAGTTTCCAAATTTTTTTGTTTCTTATGTTTTTTGTTTCTTTAATAAACCCTTGCAACTGAGTCTAGCTTTATTTAGTGTTGTCTACAGCCCAATCCCAATTCTATTTTTGTACCCCTACCCCTTCCTCTTCCCCTTGGCCCTTGAAACAGAGTGTGAAGGGGAAGGGCTTAAAACCCTAAAAATTTACCCCTAAGAAATGGGACACCACTACACCTGCATACGTCATCATATGTCATCGCGATCTCTTACTATATATGAGATCGACGATGGCGACTGTTGTAATTATTCCAGTTGCGTTATTTTTTGGTATTTCTCTTTAGGACATCACTGAAGGCAAGGATATATTCATCTATGTAAACACACGAAAACAGCATTAACATTATACCAGACACTGTAAAAAGGTAATTCCCAACCAACTAGACATTTCTGACAGGGTATTCGAGTGTCATCGACTGACAGATGTGAAAGTATGTTGTGGGACTTCTATACAGGAGTTATTATTATGGATTATAGATAGCAAAATTTAGCATTTTTTTTATCATTTTTTTAAGCATGACGGTAAAACACGAATGCCATTATGAATGTATTAAAACATATGTTTGTTGTAAAAAAATTTAATAATGACAAAAAATACAAATTTGTGCATCTCCTGACGTCCTTGTGCAGCCATGCTGCTGTTGTAGATGGTGTATTTTGGGAAATTTTCGTACCCCTTGGTTTCGAGTGTGGTCCTGACAAATCTCTGTTTCAAGGGCTATCTAGCCCTTCCCCTTAGCCCTACGCCTTCAAGCTAAATAGAATTGGGACACCCCTACCCCTTCACGTGAACGTGCAAAACAAGGGGTAGAGGTAAGAGGAAGGGCTAAGGGGTAGAATTGGGATTGGGCCTAAAACAGATGACAGGAAATTACATTTCATGATGATTGCATATTTTGCATTCTAATATTATTAAGGAAAAAACTAAAGTCTGTACTGTTGACTGTAATTCTGTGAAATTCTATGGTGTAAATAATTTACATAATGTTTGTCAAACAAAATAACTTAATATGGTGGTTGTGGAGCACATTCACATTTCAACCTTCTGGCTTTTGAATTCTTGAAATATACTGTTTCTCTGTATGTGAAATATTTATATTCACGGTCATTTGTTTTTTTTAAATGTCAAAAACGAGTCTTCATTTTTTAACATAAAACTTCATTTTATCATAAATTTAATTGAAAGCATTCTTTTGCATGATATACAGTACAAGTAATAAAAAAAAAGTCAAAAAAACACTACTTTATCACTTCTGAACAAGTTTTTGGCAGAAAAAAATAGTGTTACTTCAAATGCAATGTGTACATTTGACGTCAAGAAAAGTGGGCGTTCACTTTACTCAGACGGTTCTAGTTTGACCTTGAAAGCTTTCAAGTAATCCCAGTCTCATATATATTATTCATCTACTGTATTAAATATTAAAGAGGTTGGGGTTAAAAGGCTTTGAATCTCTACAAAAGTATACATTAAGGGGTTGAGGTTCAGGTGTGAAACAGAAGATGCGTGAAACAATAGAATGAAACAGATACCCGAAATTGAACCATCGGTAACAACAGAAGCACATTATAATACAATGACACTGATGTTTTAAAAGCAGTTGCTGCTCTACCGCTAATATTCCACTTATATTTTCCAATGCATGTATACATTCAGTAGTGAGTTGGCATAGACAGTCCAAAGCAGTCCTGAGCGGTCTAGAAAAATCCAGAACAACAGCAGAGAAAAGCTGTTATCATTAACCCACGAGAGTTAAGTACTGGTGGAATTCCAGATCAACATCTAGACTGCATTGTCAAAAATCTTAAGAGACTGCATGATATTTTCATCCTGCAAAACAAATAATAAAGAAGCAGTGGTATTGTTGTACATATCTGCTTTATACAATACATGTTTCCAAAAAAGATGAAATGACACTTACCTTTTCACAGCTGTCAATGAATTCATTAATAGTTACTACACCATCCTGGTTTATGTCCATTTTCTTAGAGGAGAAAAACATATGTGAGAAAAAATCTAGTGTCCATAATCTAGGTATATTGATTAAATTAAATAAACGAATCATTGCTACGTCACACCTTAGTTTCTATGTGAATGGATGGGACAAAAATCCAAATAATGTTCTATTTAAACTTTAATTTTAATGCTATTTAAAACCATCTCTTCGATTGAAAGTAGTTTAATAAGACTTTACAGTATAGGTTATCAACAATTGGCTAGAATTAAGTACACATCTTTCATTATGCTCAGACTTTTTATAATGTGTGCAATACAACTTATAACAATAACAATAAAAAGTAAAAGTGTTATGACTCCATATCAATTACCAATCCATGGGATATTCCACATTGTGATATTTAACTTGCTATTAAAGGATTACAGTAGTTTACAGAAAAAAATTTAACGTTTGCAATAATTTTCAAAAGTTTAGAACCACTTTAGTGTAAGTAAATAGTGAACTGACAAACTCATTTGCGATGAAAATTCTGCATATTTTTAGCACCACCTTGTAGATAATTTACCTTTTATAACTTTTATAATCTGCAGTTATAATAACTGTTATAATGCTTAATTGTAGTAAGCTTTATAGTAAATATTTTTTTAAAAATGTATACAGTCACAATTTCCAATAATAATAATAATGTATAATGGCATTACTTCGAAGAACATTCTGACGTGTTGCCTCACTGCCTCCTCCTTAAGCCGTGGATGTATAGATTTCCCCATTAAATCATAAACAGACTTCATTATATCCAGCATTTCCTGAAACACAAGATCAAATACATTGAAATTGAGTTTGCATTCAATACTTTACCAAACTGAAGCTCAGAATTGGTTTAGACTTTGGCAGAACTAAAAATACAAAGACACAAATTCAGTAAAAGACACAATCTCAAAAATGACCGTAGTTTTCAGACCTCTTTAGTAATCTGCCCATCTTTGTTGATATCATATAGATTGAAAGCCCAGTTCAGCTTCTCTTCTGTAGTGCCTCTCAACAAAACAGAGAGATCACAGACTAACTCCTAAAAAAGGAAATGACATAATAAAGTCCATGTACATTCATTCTAATATTGTATATAGTGCAAGGAATCAACAGAATGATACTATATCCTACAAAAGTCATTCAAAACATTGTATAAAAGTGCATATTTTACATATAAAAGGCTGAAAAACGTAACGCATGTAAAACGCCATTTTCGAAGAAACAAATGTGTATATTTATGTACTTTGAGGTATGAAATATGAGAAATTACAAGGGGTCACTAACTTTAGAAATCCTTGACCATTTTTTTTTTTTTTCTTTTTTTTTACATATTTACTGAACTGTACCTTAAATATGTCCTATGGTCTACAGCAAAAAATTCAGAAAAACAACTGTTAATAATATACAAATAGCGAGAGTGATTTATCTTCATTGCTGGACACTTCATAAATCTATTTATTTTATATGAAAATATGATTTTTTCTCTCAATGACTTATTGATTAATGATATTTTCAACAAATAGGTGTCACACCAAAGGGCAACAACACTTTTATAGTGGTTTCAAAAAAGTTAAATATGTAAAACATTCTGAGAGAAAAACTTAACAGGAGCACATCATTCAATTAATTAAAGTTTTCTGTGGAATTGCCAGATTTAAAATTAAAATACTGTAGCGTCACAGCAGAGAACTGTCACGTTTTATATTTTCAAACACTTCAATCGAAAAAGGATGACAAGGAGGTTGGCAATGCAAGACCGGAACAGACTAATCAAAACTCAGGACTATATAGATATTTATTAAGGATCTTCGAATTTTCCTTTTAATTTATATGTAATTTATAAGTAATTTATTGAACTATGGTTGAAACAGTTACACCATAAGACAGATTTGAGATGTGGCGCAAAAATTTTTAAAAGGTCACAACAGAGACGTTTTTATAACAAGAGGTCAATTGAGGACAAAGAAATGTCATGTTAACAACCCAAAGAGATATTTGTATTATCCAAAAACAAACGAGTTAATTAAAAGTCCTTACCTCAAAACTAAGCGAACCATTTTTATCTTTATCAAAAGCATTGAAGAGAAACTGAGCATACTTCGATGAATCTGAAGAGAAAACATGCAATATGCAGGTTATACATATAACACTATAACAGTAAATACAGTATATATTACTTAATTATAACAATACACACACACACACACACACACACACATACATATATATATATATATATATATATATATGCAGGAAAAAGTTTATATTTTAGTTTATGTTTCTGTGGCATTCAGTCTAGGAATTATTTGCACAGACATTAAAAATTTATACTTTTTTAGCTGTAATTCTGTATGAAAAATCTCTGGTCACAGCACTTGGAGGAGACACTGACTGTAGTGTGTGCAATAATGATAATCTGTCCTAGTCAAAATGGCATAGCAATATTTGTTTATGGGATTTTCTCATGTATTGTTAAATACAATAGTTCACCAATAGCATTAAAACCTACAGTACACAGTATACTGTATTTGCACAAAATGTCTTTAAATGATTTTTTCACAACAATTTCAATTCAATCACATTAAATTTCAGCTTTTAAATTCAAACATTAAGTTGTTCTGCATAAATGTATGAAATCCTTTTTTTTCTGTTAAACATAAAAGATGATACTTTGGTTTGGCCACTACCTTCCATTGTACATTGTACATAAAAGGGGCAAACAACTATTTAGCACATTCTTCAAAATATAATTTCTTGTGTTCAGCATTTTAAATATATTATTATAGGTTTGCAAAATGATTAAACGAGGACATTAATTAAATGAACATTTGGTTTCAATAAGTATTGGCTAAACATACCGATAAAACAAAATTTTACCTCCTAGTGGGAAGAACAGAGCATATATGTTTTTAAATGTGTCCTCATTCACAACTCCACTTGGACAATCCTAGAAAAACAGGCCCAGACAAGAAAGCGATATTTATGAGGCTGGAAAATCTCCAAAGAGCGCAGAATGACAACATCATTTTTAATTTCAACACCCAGCAGGTGGGGTTTAAATGAACTCTCACATTCTTGAATCCTCTATAGAGTAACTGCAGCTCTTGTCTGGAGAAATGGGTCTGCAACTGCAGTTGCTCCAGATTTTCTGGGTGATACTGTTCCGTTGTGCTCTCTTGTTCTTCGTCCTCATTATCTACAACATAGCACACATAGTTGCGATCATTTATATGGGAAATACAGCGCCTGTATCAAAGAATCACTCTTTTTTAGTTAATATTGTTCATGCTGAAGCATCCTTGTTTGCTTTTGAACTGTCAAATGATGCCTAGAGCTTTATCTTTAATTAAGAATCCTGCCACTAGCAGGTCCAGTGACACTAATTACACCAACACTGCCTTTTTGATGAATAATGAAAGGAGAGTGACATGTATTGATGCCTTTGTCAAGACTATGTTTCCTTTTACACACCATTACCTGTGATTTGAGAAACTACATTAGGGACAAACAGCTTTTGTGTCAGAGATCATTACTCCAGTTGTCGATCATAAAAATAGTGTTTAAATGTTAGTGTGATGCAGTATGGTGGTGGATCTGTCCAGCTAAGTATTTTGGGGATAATATTCATAGCATAAACAGCATAGAGGGTCTGCCCTGCTTCCATGAATTTTATTAAATATTCACCACTGTGTGCCTTAGCAGGTCAGGTAACTAAAGACACAGAGCGGTGTCTCCTTCAGGACATGTATAATACCCCTGTCCCAGTTTCCCATGAAGAACGTCCTGGTATAGATTAATGCCTGCAGTCCTAAAGAAGCACTAGATTTCACAAGCTATAGTTCTTGTGTTTTAAATAGGAATATCCTCTAGGTGAATATATAAATATCCTTGTCCATGTATATAAACAATATCTGAGGAAATAGAACAGAAGGCAATGAAAACCCCATTAAAGCATTCATGAATTGTACTACTACTTACTATTTCTAAGACAAATATTACTGTATGAGGGGATTCACTTTAAAACTGGGGTGCCAGACTGACCCACTTAAAGATTGGTCAAGATGTTACAAGCTGCTCCTACGTAGAACATGCTGTAATCAATCACAGCACCCACCACTGTTCACTGGTCACTTTTCACTGCACAGGTGCTGCTACAACTAGAGCTGATTTAAGAGCCTTATGTGTAATGACTTGTTCTGGATCTGTAGTTAGTTTTAAATTATTTTTATTTTTATTTTTTGGACAGGGTGTCAGCAGCCATTCATGGTTCATATATGCTTGCGAGACCAGACTTACCACGGACAGTTTTTCTTGAATCTACCACTGGCTCTGATGTATGTCTCTACAGTGGTTAAACATGAGATCAAATTCATTGTATAGATGGAATATAAAGAAAGTTTTGGCTGAGGGCAAAAAATTACAATAATACTTTCCTGTCATGTACTGCTGACTGTAAACTCTCTGCCTTTAAAACTTTTTAGAGCAGCTTTTACAACAGCTGCTGTTTTTCATTACACATTTTTATTTAATGGATAATATTTTCAATAATAATGGTGTTCAATAAAAGTTTTTGCTATTGTAAAATGGCATATGTTATTGTAATGGTGATTTCAGTGCAGGACATTATATGAAAAGAAAAGAAAGGAGGACATTAGCTTTACTTTAAACAAGATTCAGTCAATGTCGGCAGCTAGCTCTCTGCAACTCTCACATGGTCGCCCACTGAAGCTAAGCAGGGCTGCGCCCGGTCAGTACCTGGATGGGAAAGCTAGGTTGCTGCCGGAAGTGGTGTTAGTGAGACCAGCAGGGGCGCTCAACCTGTGGTCTGTGTGGGTCCTAACGCCCCAGTATATTGATGGGGACTCTATACTGCTCAGTAAGCGCCGTCTTTCGGATGAGACATTAAGGTCCTGACTCTCTGTGGCCATTAAAAATCCCAGGATGTCCTTCAAAAAAAGAGTAGGGGTTTAACACTGGCATCCTGGCCAAATTTGCCCACTGGCCTCTGTCTATCATGGCCTCCTAACAATCCCCATATCATAATTGGCTTCATCACTCTGTCTCCTCTCCACCAATCAGCTGGTGTGTGGTGTGCGGTGTGGCGCAATATGGCTGCCGTCGCATCATCCAGGTGGATGCTGCACACTGGTGGTGGATGAGACCCCCCCCACACACCCCCCGCATTGTGTAAAGCACTTTGAGTGTCTAGAAAAGCGCTATATAAATGTAAGGAGTTATAATGTTGTCATGAGAAGAACCTGCGAAAAGCATATACATTTATTTTTAACTAGCATTTTCAAATGAGTAACTGGTCTTTTGCTCAGTTGTAAAAATGTCAATTTGTCAACATGGAGTTTTGAATCTGTGGCAGAAGAAAGTAGCTCCTCATGCAAAAGAATTCTTCACATAAAAGAGACATTTTTTAATTCTTATTAACACCAGTGTTTTTCACAGGGTCACAAAAGCATTTTCAGTTGTTCGCAGAGCGTTTTTGTGATGCATGACTTTGATTTTGAAATATGTTTGAAAGAAAAACGATAAAAAAAATTTGAAAAACACATTCTCCTATACATTGTTTCATGGTACTCAGCAGTCATGGAAGAAATGTGGATGCGGTAATATGTGAGTGGATTCACTTGCAGAAAGGGGGCAGTGAGCAAGAGGTGCTTGTGCACGCAAAGTCCACCTTTTTTGTGTCCCCACTCTTTCACCTGTGAGATGTCAATTAGGGTCTCTCTGTGGTGTAACAAGAGTATTTGCATTACGCAGAATGACAAAAATGCAGCACAGTGGCTCAGTGGTTAGCACTGACTGTCGGTTTCTTCTGGGTGCTCTGGTTTCCCCCACAGTCCAAAGACATGCAGAATAGGTGGAGTAGATAAACAAAATTTGGCCATAGTGTATGAGTGTGTGTGTGAATGAGAGAGTGTATAGGTGTTTCCCAGTGCTGGGTTGCTGGTAGAAGGGCATCTACCACATAAGACATATGCCAAAGTAAATGAAGGACAAAGGGACGAAGCCGAGGGATAGTGAGTGAGAATGACAAAAATATTAACCT
Organism: Danio jaintianensis; assembly: GCA_903798115.1. Taxonomy (NCBI): domain Eukaryota; kingdom Metazoa; phylum Chordata; class Actinopteri; order Cypriniformes; family Danionidae; genus Danio; species Danio jaintianensis. Next base: position 1,622,666 of record CAIGQV010019068.1, on the reverse strand, counting down.
GGCAAAATTTCTACTTGTGTTTACATTGCAGGCAATCAACAATATCAAACAGTGACCTTGGCTGTTAAAATTAATAAGGTTAAGGGAAGGAAGGAAGGAAGGAAGGAAGGTTTTTTGGTTTTTCACAGAATGATGTGATTTTTGTGGCATAAATTACCAAAAAAGTTGGATTTATTTTATACACGCATTTAAAAAAGGAAACAAAAGTACTAAAGTCGCTTGGTTATTTCTGGAAATTAGAAGAACTAAATGAGATTTGAAACATTAATTTACCCAGATTTTGACATTTAACATAATATATTTTTATGTAAACAAAATAACTTTTGAAAATGTAACTTAATGAAAACCCCAAAAATAGGACTTCTTGTCTTTGACCCACAACTACAGTATATGATAAATTGTTGAAAATAAACTATTCAACATTATATAAATGTTAGATTTAAGATTTTGTTGCAATGGATGATGAGGTGTTCTATTATGTAGCAGGTGAATGATGTTGAAATGATGCATGAGAAACTGCTGGACTTAAATTAAATTTATATGGGAAAATGTGGTATTTCACTCTATTTTAGGACTGATTATAGTCCTAAAAATTTATTATTGTGCAAACAAAAATCAAAACAGCATTATTAAGAAAAAACAGCTTCAGCTCAGATTAAGTAGACTGAAAAGAAAAGTTTGAAAATAGAAGAACAAATCTACAAAAAAAGCAATTATTTTGGTATCCTATATACAAAAAAAGGCTCTTTTCTTCTTACTGTCTTCTGGTTTACTGTCTTCATCAGTAAACCACATGTGTTCATTCTAGTGTGGCTTAATTTTAACTTCGACCGCTGTATTTTTTTCATATTTTCACTCATTACAATAGTGCGTCATGAGTAGTTGCAACATGATCACTTTCATAAATGCCTGTTGTGGCCTGTTTTCTGTATAGAAAAGAACTAAGCCTGAATGGCTTGTAGTTATTTTTGTCTTATGATGCTTTTAAGGCTATATAAATACAGACCGAGCAGTGAATCCCCAGTGGGAAACCAATCATCTGAATTAAATCAAATAAGTAATGCAAAATACAATCAGCATGCATGAATTTTAAGTGGGAAGGTATTCAAGTAGATAAAACAGCAGCACAAAAACATCTCAAACACAGACCAAAAAAAAAAAGTGCTACCTGAAACAGATACCAGTCTCTGCGATATTTAATTTATGGCATTATTAAGGGATCATCAGTGTCTTTTGGTCGGCTATGAAATGATGGAGTGTGTAATTATATTTAGTCCCACTAGGATATGAAGCATAGCCAAGGGAAAGATGAAATTAATTAGAACTCTCATCCACAAAGTTAAGACCATTAATGATTAGCGCTGTAATTTCAATAATAACCCACACAGAGATCATTTATATTATTATTGATATTACAACTAACTAATAGACAGTATACACCAAATACACCAAACAGTCTAATTTACTACACTGAGTCAATTAATTTTGTGGAAAATTTCATTTTTAATATGCCACAGTAGATTAGACCGAAAGGCACAACACCAGAAGTAAGTTTTGGACTTTACATCACTATAGTACATCTGTGTGATTATTATTATCATGATAGGTATTACAGTTAGACATTCTCTACAGCAGTAAATGGTACAGTTTCAGTACCATAAAAGCTTTATGGTACTGAAATACCTTGCCGGATATTTCATCTCTCAGAACAGCTCTGCTATTTTATCTTACATATTTCGGTAAAATATGTAATTACACCTTTCAAAAATCAAGGAAGAAAAAGAGATGTATAGCATGGATTTATATAATCACAAGAATGTTTTGGAGAGTTAGCACCTGTTGACCTTTCTGTTAGCATAAGGGTATGTAATATGTAATAATTATATTTTGACTTTAGATCAACATGAGGTTTCTGACTAGTCTAAAGGATTCTAGTGGCCCCCAGATGCCGAAGCTATTTTGTGAACCCCAAACCCAGAGATTCCAACCATAGCTACAGCCTATGTTTTGCTATGCTATGTTAATAACATATTTGAAAACATTTGAGTTTAAAAATATGCCTTGTTCATTTTCCATGACCTACTTTTATAGTGGTTTTAGATCTGTGTCATTAATTGTGCTGTAGTAATTGAAGTTCCAACTGAATTGCATTTTCAGTTAAATGCTGGTTTGTGGGAAAATATATATATTTAAGCACATGCTGAGAAGTCTTCTGAAGCATTCTAAATACTAACCCTGGACCACAAAGTGACAGGTAAACTACCTAACATAATTAATAATAATAATAATAATAATAATAATAATAATAATAATAAAATAATAATAATAATAATAATAATAATAAGATGATGATGATGATGATTCTTTATTGTTATTATTATGAAATATATAAAAACCGAATTTTCTATTAGTTATAGGCCTACACAAAACCTGCTCAATATTTAGCTCCCAGTGCAACAATAACTGACTTGTGTGTAGCCATATGGGAAAACACACAACGTCTGAAGCTACAATATTTATCTTTGGGCTTGATTAAATACAAACTATTTGTTTGTTTTTTAACGTTTACATTTTTTCTTAACAAGTACATTTTCCCAGCTACATTAGTAGTACATTATACTACAGATACATTATACTGCATAAAATATTTCATTAATTTATGCTTTCATCATATAATATAGGCCTACAATAGCCATTTTAGAATGTTCATAACTTCTGACCTATAAAAACCTACGCTGAAAATGTAAAGCTTTACCAAACATTACACAATTTTAGTGTGCCGTTTAGAAAAGCATGATATAGTAGGAACTCCAATACAACAAAACGACGATTATGCTACGTTATATTTTTAGTCTTATATATAATTTGGCCAAAATCACACCCGCAAAAAAAAAAAAGGTTGGCTGTACCTGTGTTCAGAGTTCCTGTGATTAGTCGAGCAATATGCTGAGTGAACTTGATCAACTGACGCTTGCATCGTCGCCGTCGGCTGCTCATTTTCAGAGA
>CAIGQV010019068.1:1528344-1619560 GCA_903798115.1 Danio jaintianensis | reverse complement strand
TCTCTCTCTCTCTCTCTCTCTCTCTCTCTCTCTCTCTCTCTCTCTCAATTCAATTCAATTCAATAATTGCTTTATTGGCATGACAAATGTATTGCCAAAGCATTTATAAAGTTTACATTAAAAATAAAAGAACACACATATATAATAAAAATAACACAGTAAACAGTAAATAGTAGTAGTAGTAAAAATAAAAAATAAATAAAATAAAAAAATAATATCTACGTATAGTAATTAAGTAAAAATATAAATAATATATCACATTATTATTATTCAATATATCATAATATTATTCAATATATCATATTATTATTCAATATATCATATTATTATTCAATATATCATATTATTCATTTATATCATATTATTAATTTATATATCAAAAAAAAGGGCTGCACGGTGGCGCAGTGGGTAGCACGTTCGCCTCACAGCTCAGGGTCAGTTGGCGTTTCTGTGTGGAGTTTGCATGTTCTCCCCGTGTTCGCGTGGGTTTCCTCCGGGTGCTCCGGTTTCCCCCACAAGTCCAAAGACATGCGCTATAGGTGAATTGGGTAGACTAAATTGTCCGTAGTGTATGTGTGTGAATGAGTGTGTATGGATGTTTCCCAATGATGGGTTGCAGCTGGAAGGGCATCCGCTGTGTAAAACATATGCTGGATAAGTTGGCGGTTCATTCCGCTGTGGCGACCCCAGATTAATAAAGGGACTAAGCCGAAAAGAAAATGAATGAATGAATATCAATAAAAAATAATAATAATAATAGATCAGAATACACTGTACATTTAACAATCAACATTTGAGGGTAAAACAGTAATAAAAAACAAAAATAATCAGTATATTTACAATGATTCATTTATAATAATCTAGATGTGTGTGTGTGTGTGTGTGCGTGCGTGCGTGCGTGCGTGCGTGTGTTTGTGTGTGTGTGCGCGTGTGCGTGCGTGTGTGTTTGCAAGCGCATCACTGATGTTTTTATTGGTCTCCTCTCTCTTTTTGTGACAGGCATTAATGTATTGTGCCGCTAGAAGGATACAGTCAGTTTTTTCCCCTAGTAAATATTGCGTGTGTTTGTATTGTCTGACTCAGTGAATTGAGGGTAAATGCTCTGGAGTTTGGGGTAGAATGTTTCTCTGATGTGCTGATAGTTTGTGCAGCGGGTGAGGAAGTGTTCCTCCGCCTCTACCTCTGCCTGGGCACAGTATGGGCAGATGCGGCTCTCTCTGGGTTGCCAGTTCTGTCTGTATCGGCCCGTCTCTACAGTCAGACTGTGAGCACTCAGCCTGTATTTGGTCAGTGTTGCTCTTAATTTACTGTCCTTTACTGCACTCAGATATGTTGCTGTCGTATAATCTCTATTTAGGTCTAAATAACATTTAAGTTTACTTTGTTTTCCTGCTGCTTCATTCCAGTAAATCAGATACTCTTCTTTTCGTGCATTTATCATTTGATTGGGCTTAATTCTGTGGATGAGTATGTCTCTCTCTCTCTCTCTCTCTCTCTCTCTCTCTCTCTCTCTCTCTCTCTCTCTCTCTCTCTCTCTCTCTTTCAGTTCACTTCAGTTAAATTAGCTTTATTGCCATGATATTTTTACAGTATTATGTATAAAATATGGAGTATTTTTTCATCATTAAAGTAATAAAATGCACAATAAATTAAGAATAATAATATATTGATAAAGCTTTGGCTGAAACAGCGAAACCGAGCTCTAGCCTTCTATACTGTAGGTCTTTAAATATACAGCTCAGCTCTTATATCCCTTAGGTGCATATGGCCCCATTTTGAATTATTGTATAAACTGCTGACTTCAGGTCCCATGAAAGGCAAGGACTGATGGAACTATACATTAAATGCTATCCAAGTAGCATTAGAATAGTTAAGAGCATGCCATAGTTAATGTAGGTATTCTGAAATACTTTGGATATATGTTATGACCTGCAAAGAACAGATTTTTTTCATTATGGAACATGACAGTTATGTTATCACTCGTCAACAGTTAAGCCTTCAAAAAAAGGGAGATATCTTTCTTTTCATATGTCATTCATTCATTTTCTTTTCGGCTTAGTCCCTTTATTAATCAGGGGTCACCACAGCGGAATGAACCGCCAACTTATCCAGCATATGTTTTAAGCAGCGGATGCCCTTCCAGCTGCAACCCATCACTGGGAAACATCCATACACACTTGTTCACAGACATACACTACGGACAATTTAGCCTACCCAAATCATCTATACCGCATGTCTTTGGGCTGTGGGGGAAACCAGAGCACCCGGAGGAAACCCACGCGAACACGGGGAGAACATGCAAACTCCACACAGAAATGCCAACTGACCCAGCCGAGGCTCGAACCAGCAACCTTCTTGCTGTGAGGCAAACGTGCTACCCACTGCGCCACCATGCAGCCCCCTTTTTATATTTCCAAATTTTATAATTAAATAAATGATTGATTCTTTGCAATAAATTACATATTAAATTATTGCATATTCAAATTATATTTGGCCCATTTTTTTTTTTAAGATATGTGTTGGAGCTATATTTGTTTATCAGAATACATAATTGTCTAAAATAAAAAACACAGTAAGAATAGAAATGGTGGTGCTTTCACTGTTTGTTAGCGTTTGCTCCTGTGATCAGGGCTGGAAATGGAGAACTAAGATCAGGGAGTAGAATTTTGATGTCAGAGGGCAATGATCTGATTCACCCTGCCTGCTTACATATTTAGGGTAATGAAAATAACTTCTGTCTTTTGATAGGCTAATATCTTATATAATATAGTGATTAGTAGATTGTTGCAAATGCACCTGCAGTTTTTTCTAAGTGTAGTGAGTGTAACTGTATTACCCAAACTAAATCATATAATAAAGGCAACAAATGACTCTTATTTTATTCTGCATTTTTATTCTGAATTTGAATATAGTCCTGTCAGAGGCAGTCTGAGTATTTTACAACTCTCTCTGGCAGACAAGCTCATGTATTGGAGTGCTGTGTTGTAACATGTTGGTTTTAAAATGAGTAGAGAAGAAATAGCAGCAGGCCAAAGCTTATTAAAATATTTTGACAAAAGCTGAATACCAGTAACCATTGACTTTCATATTAGAAAAACAAATAGAAGGCTATGGAGGCTATAGATTCAACAGATGGAAAAATATCAAACAGGAACAATTGAAGGGAGAGTAAATAATGACCATTTTCATGTTTAGGTGAACTATCCCTTTAACTGAAAAATCAACAAAGTCAGGTTTACAACTTACCAAATTAAAGAAGTTCACTAGTGAACTCATTAAATCCCATACTGCACTACAGAAATGGGTGTACAGCCAGAGAATATCTATAATGCACTGTGTGGGTGGGTGCCAAATGAATTCCTGCATCTCGCCAGAAGATGGCACCCCAAGATGAATCACATACAACCAAACAGCTTGTGCATCATAATGTCATGTATAATTTCATATTTAGTTAGTTAGTTAATTTAGGCCACAATATATTGATGTTAATAAAATGAGAGCAGTGAAAAATGCATTTAAACAAAGTAATCTTTTATTGTTATAAATTCTTCCAAAGCTCAAGAACAATGCTCAAAAACAGCTTTTACTTTTGCATACATGATTTTGCATTATTGTGAACATAAAGAGTATATTACACCATCAGTGTGTAGAAGTACACCACTAGTAAAGAAGCCATCATATTTAGAAAACTGGAACTCAGGAAACTTGAAGATGATTCTTTAGATTCTTCTGGATTGGACACGCTTTAGATAGAAAAAGAAAGAGAAATTTCAAGTCAGTCGTTTTATTTTAGATACGCTTAGTGTTTCACAAATACGTAGGGGTTGCAAATTTCATTTGTGCAGTTAGGAAATTTTGCAGCAATGTGTTACATTCTGCCTTTTATTATTAAAACTATGTTATTATGACAGAAGCGATATCATTTGTTGTCAACTGAAAAAAGTCAGTGTTAGGTTGTGCCTTGCTCTCCCCTATTTAAACATGACTTTTATGCAATAAAATGGTGAAGCTTTAAAAGTAATGTTCCATAATGTTAGTTAATGTATTTACTAACACGAACAATCAATGAACAGTACATCTATTAAAGCATTTATTAATCTTTGTTAATGTTAGTTAATAAAAATAACCTTACCTGACAAGGCTGCTGCAATCAGACTTCCTTTGAAATTCTAAATGTTTTAAGGTGATCTGTTTATAGATATTGTTGCTATTCTGAACAGTTTGGATGTTTTCAACTGTGAAAACTTCGGTGGGAGATATTAGCAGATCCATTTCCTCAGAATTACACCCATTAGCATCAAGTTTGATCGCAGAACAGGAATTGATGCTGAAAACAGTGCCAAGGTCATCACTCAATTCTGCATCTTCAGTTGCTTCAGTGAATTTCAGCTTTGCTGGGAAAAAACTCTTAAATCGCACTTTCTCCCCGACTTTTGTGTTATATTCTTCTTCTGCTCCAGAGAACACTGTTGTGCAATTGTTTTTTAAGAGATTCATAGCATCTGTCAGCAGGAAGAAAACAGATTTGAAAGGAAACTCATCACGGTAAGTTGAACCGCCCGTGCTTTTGCTGTAAATCTTATTAAAATTTGTACGAAATTTACGATCTGCTACATAGCCCTGCAGTGCAGTCATATGCTCTGGTGTTGCTCCTGGAATGGATTTTGTGCACGGACGATTATTTTTCCACATAGACTGGAAATCTGTATTGTTGTTAATCTCTGTCTGCAGTAAACCTCCAGGTTTTGTGACCATTTGCAGCATCTCTTTCCGACAATTGTAGAAAGAGTAATCAGCAGCTTCAGGAAACATGCCCATCTCTATCACCTTCCCAGTTATCTGCACCGTAGCCTGAAAGCATCGAGGAAATTTCAAGCTTTATGATATTTAGTGAAAACAATTAAGCAAATAAACAATTCAAGTAGTGATATTAAATGTAGATCTTACAGTGCTCAAGAGCACCAGGAGATATGCAGGAAGCCTTTCCATCGTATTAGTTGGTTGTACAGGTATGTGTACAAGTCTGGGCAAAGACAGTACCATGGACAACAAGGTAATGAATAAAAGTTGATTCATTAAACTAATGCCAACTGATTTTAAAAGTACAGTATGTTTTTTAACCACAGAACAGAACTTTTTTTAACCACAGAACAGAAACAGTATTAACAAAGTACTTCAAATCATGATGTTAGCTGTTGTGCATTTGATACATTTAATTTGATCAGTAACATCTATGTCTGTATTTTAATACTATTTGGTCACTGCATGAGCTCAAAAGAGAAAGAGAGAAAGAAAAAAAGAAACTGCACTTACCGTCTTAAGGTGCTTGGTAAAATGTCAGCTAAACATGAAGAAGGCAGGGCAGAAAGACAGGCGTTTTCACAAAGTGATTTAAAAAACAAACCAAAAAAACTAAACAGGAAAGCTCTGCCCTTTCCTTCCTGCATTTCCAGTCGCTTCAGTGATCTGACCACTCAACAAAATAATAATAGAAGAATCACATTGTTAAAAAGCTGCAATTGAAACAAAGGTAAACCATGGTTAAAAAATAATAAATGTTATGACGCTAGGAATGGTGGATGTGAATAACTTAAAAGTAAAAAAAGAAGCAGCAAGTATTTAATAATTTGTATTTTCACACTTTTATCTAAAATAAGTCATGAATTGTGGATAGAAACCCAAAATACATATTTTATATTCTCTAAAGTGTATTTCAGGAGGTCAAATGTTTATAGAAGAATTAGACTATTATTCAGAATATTTGGTTTGGAAATGAATTATTTGTTGTAATAATATATTTAGGGTATCTGGGGATGGCTAAAATTGTTTTGTAATATATACACTTTACAGTGGAATTCTTCTGAGCTTACTGAGAGTTTCATTTGGAAATTGTAATTTGAGTAAAAGTTCTTTACATTTTTGCTTAATGTGCTGTTGTACATTATCACAGTTCCTGCATTTATCGCAACTGTCAGCTGCATAAACATGCAAGTTCTGCAGCTGTTTTTTTTTTCTTGTATAATTTCCTACCCAATTTTGAAGTATCTCCACCTCGGTACAGTGGTATAAATGCAAAATCTCAGTGTCATTTAACAGAAAACTTTTAGAAATTGCATTAGATAAAAAATTATATATTTTCTGAATGACAATGGGAAACTACGTCACTGCGAGTTGTGTTTCGCCATGTTTGTGGACACAAGCAGGAGTGCACAATGTAAACCAATACAAATCATGCAATAATTATTGTAATTACAGTACTGGAATACCCTTTTTTCAGGGGGATTTTTGGGGGCATTGTAAATTTAAATTTAAATAAGTTTCTTACAGTTACATAAATGTCAAAGTGAAGCCTATTTGAAGAAAAAAGACATTCTGCAGGGTCCATAATGAGAGCAATATTCAGTATTTCTTGATTTTATATATATATATTATAAACAAATATGATGTCCCTTGCACAGCACAACTACAGAAGAAAAGTGGGTGAGCAAATAGTTGAACAAGATATCAGAACAAAAATGCATGATAGGCATGAGATACAGCCAGAGGCCATTTCAAAAACGGAGGAAGAGACACAGATGATTATCAGAACTTTAAAAATGTCATTATCAAATCACGTTATAGCCTTGATCTCACTGAATTAACTATTGGTTTTTTTTGTTTTTTTTGCTTTTTTCGGGTGCACATTTGGTTCTCAATTACATTTTCTGGTAATATTTTAAAGTGAATACGGCACAAAATGCATGGAATTTACCATCAGTCTGTTTTGAAACTGGATTTAATAGTTTTAAAATGAGTTTGTTAGCATGTTAAAAATGTGCTGAAATTGTAGTTGTTGTTTTTTATTATTGTTTTCTGGGCACCGACATCTCAACCTGGACTTTCAAAATCAAGGCCAAAGTGAAGAAAGCCTAGCAACAGCTGCATTTCCTGTGGGTTTTCAGGAAAAAGCAACTTGGATAAGAAACTGCTGCTGGCTTTTTTCCTTTCATGCCTCTGTGGAGAGTACACTCACATACTGCCTGGGTGTATGTGTGGGGTGCATGCTGCACAGATGAGGACAGGAAAACTGTGCAGCCCAAAACTCATTGGCTGCCCTCTGCCCTCCCTGAAGGCCATTGCCTGGTCCCGCTGCATCAGCAAAATCAAGGCCATCACAGGATACTCCTCACATCCTGCCTATTACTTGTTTGACCTGTTTCCATCTAGATGGTGCTTCAGGTCAACAAAGTCTCACACCACCAGACTTACAAACAGCTTTTTCCTCTGAGCCAAACAGACTGCGAACAACTACTAAACATACACATAAAAGTATAAGGTGACATCATAAAAAATCATAAATTAAGCTAAATTGTCCGTAGTGTATGTCTGTGAACAAGTGTGTATGGATGTTTCCCAGTGATGGGTTGCAGCTGGAAGGGCATCCGCTGCGTAAAACATATGCTGGATAAGTTGGCGGTTCATTCTGCTGTGGTGACCCCAGATTAATAAAGGGACTAAGCCGAAAAGAAAATGAATGATTTCAGGGGATTGTGCAGTGTGTTTTTGTACACTCTTTTATACACTTTTTACTGCTCTCTTGCACTTCAGTCACAAAATCTTAAAAAACAAAATGCTTATCTGATAAATTGATTGATTATGGTGGTATATTAATTGATTATTAAAACAATCAATAGCTGCAGCCCTAGTTCACTTAAATCTAATTAACAGATATCAGAGAACATGGCAGAAATACTGGCCGTTGGTCAAAAAAAGTGTGGGGGGTGTGGGGAAATAGTTATGTGATGCATGAAGGGATCATAGGTGTAAAAGATAAATATACTGAGTGACAATTTTACTCAGTTAAAAGTATAATTAACTGGCCAGAAACACAAAATTGTACATAATTAAAAGCAAAAGCAACAGCAAGAATTAAATACTAGAGATTGTGTAAGCTTTTAATCTCCCACAACACGAAATGAATGCATTTTTTTATCCTGCTTTAGAACTGTTTGTATTAAATTGTATTTTACTATCAAACTAAAAGACACACCTAATGCCAATATGCAACATGCAACTTAAATCTGTAAAACCTCTAGTTAATCTTTAGCAGAAGCTGATTTTCAGAATTGTCAGAGTAAAGCTGAGCTCTTTTGTGTTTTGATATTTCCGAGTCGAGTGGAAGTATACTTTTAAGTTTGCATCCTTACTATTACCACACATGCATACACAAAAAATAATTTCCTGATCCTGTGGCTGATTTTGGACAGCGTTCGCAGCTGAATCACATTCTTCCTCCGTTTTCTTTTACTGATTGGCTGTTATACACCATGATACACTGCGTTCCATTCGGAAGGGTTCATCTCTACATCCTAATCCCAGCTTTGCCAAGTAAAATATTATTAGCCCCCTTAAGAATTGTATTTTTTTTCAATTGGCTACAGAATGACTTGATGACTGCAATGACTTCCAATGATGACTTCCAACTTGATCCCTTCCAATGACTTTCCTAATTAACCTAACTTGCCTAGTTAACCAAACAAAAAACTAGTTAAGCCTTTAAACTAAACTTTAAGCTGAATACAGCTTGTAAAACCTTGTGGGGAAAAAAAAAAGTGTTGAGAAAAAAAAAATCTCTCCATTTGGGAAATACTTTTTAAAAGAATTACAGTTTTACAGGAGGGCTAATACGTCTGTCTTCAACTGTATATAAATAAAGACAAAGAATAAATCATCATTGATGTATTTTAATAATTTATTTAGCAATAAGGACAGATCTTTATATATTGGAAAACTAATAACTCACCTTTCATTCTTTGCTTAATACAAAGTAATTTGTTGCAATGCATAAATCATATAAGTTAGACAACCGATTTTTGAAATCAGGCACTTCAGGTGTTTCAGCCGAGAACCTATTGTCTTTAATGGCTGAATAACATTTCTTACTATCAAGCAACCAAAGGTTCCAGCTACACCAGACAACTGAAGACCATTTCATTTACTGATAAATGAATGAAATCCTGTAAAAGATCATGGTGGTCAAAAGTCAAAGTTAAATGAGGAACGGTAGTCTATCTCCCATCTCTTGTCTCTGTCCTCTTTCCTCTTAAGTTCTTTAGCACTGAGCGTTGATCCTCTCTCCTGTCTCAGTCTTTTCTCTTTAAATATGTGCTGCACTGCCTGGGAGTCTTTGGGCTGGAAGTGAGTGACTTTGGGTTGCGGGGCAGTCCCATATCCCAGACCCGCCTGATCTCTCTTTAGTATCGTGCTTACTGGGTTTTTGCGGCCAGAGTGGGCAGGTCCAAGTCCAGAGGAGGGGTCCCACCCCAAACGGAGCATCATTTTATAGCTGGTGCTGGATGAGGGCAGGCAGTATTGAGGGGTGGCTGGAGGATGAAGCTCACTGAACTGATGCAGTGTGGATCTGTCGTGGGTTTCAGTGCTGTCTGTGTAATGTACAGCACACACATTACACCACTGAGAGTGAACACTGTGAAAACAGACACACACAGGCACTCTTAATAGAATTTTTTTTTTAAAGACTTTACTGAGACCTTTTAACATGTTTGTCTTTTCCGTAACAGAGCAAGATTCTGCCAAATGTATATATGAGAAAATAGAATCAGATAAAAAGTGACATATTTGAGAACTAACATATTTAAGAGTGAATTAGTGAAACAGGTGTGAGAGTCAACAAGGTGTCTGCAGGTTTCTTCAAGCCAAATGCAAGGCTTATTAAGACCATTTAAAGACAATAATGAATACATTTGAAAATGTATGAAAATCTTTTTCATAATGTTGGTCTCATTTGTTGTTGATAAACAGCTAATTAATTTAGAACTAGCAAAAGAAAGAACTTCAAAACCACATATTTTAAAAAAAACTGCTGTGGCAGCATTTGAATTAATTTTATATATAGCATTACATGGATATTAGGAAATTAATACCGGTTTAAACTTATTTAAAAGACCTAAAACACAATACTTAAAGGTATAGTTCACCTAAAAATGAAATTTAACTTACCATTTACTCACCCTCAGGTGGTTTCAAACCTTCAAATCTGTTTTTTTTTTTTCATTTGAACACAATAAAAGATATTTCAAAGAATGTTAGTAACCGGTAGCCACAGACAATGTATATTAGGAAAACAATACTATGGAAGTGAATGGCTACAAGTTTCCAACATTTTTTCAGAAAATCTTCTTATGCATACAACAAAGAAAGAAGGTCAAACAAGTTTGGAACGTAAATGATGACAGAATTTTCATTTTAGGTAAACTACCCATTTGAGTCCTAAAATTAAGATTCTGAAACCGTGCGTTCACATTGCCGCCAATGGAAGAATAAAAGTAGTCCGGATTTTCATTTCAATTAACACAAAAGCTTTACATTTTTTTATTTCGTTTTTTCGAAAACATGTAAACATATCCAATCTTCAGCATTATAACGACAGGGAGGCCAGAACCAATGATGCTCTCATCAGCGGCAGCGTGAACTCACAGCGTTGTTGGCAGGCCGGCCAGAGTAAATTTTGACACTGCCCTGCAGAGATGTGAATGCATGGTTAGATTTTAAGGCCAAGGTTATTCAAGAAACCTTGGTCAAAACATTATATTTTAGTTTTTTAGAAGGGGGTACATTAATTAAACAATATTGAGTGTTTTTGTGTTGACATTTAGTCTGGGTAGGCCTGTCATGGATAAATAAATGTCTTAAATCAAAACAATAGATCCCTATGGAGATTTTTACACCCGTCATCAATCATAGTGTGACAAAAGAAGCTTTTCCCTAGATTTGAGCTTTAGACCACTTGCCCAGAGCTACTGCTTTTGCACAAAAGGGCAAGAATGGTGGCACTACAGAAAAGAAAGCTGTTTTGAAAAAGAAATGTTTTTTGGGGGAAAATGGATGAGGGGTGATTTGTTATCACTGGTGTCTGGAAAAAAGAAACAGATATTTTGTTTAAGATGTTAATCAATAAGTCTGATAAAGAACATATATCTTGAAATGTCCCTTGTGGTGAGAAATAAATATTTTGCTATTTTAAAGCTGTGGTGTGCCTACTTTGAGTTTTTTGTAAGATCTAAATCAAATAATACTAACTGATGTTCAGGAAAAGGACACTCTTGCTCGTGTGATATTATATCGTATCTTATAAAAAAAAACATACACGGACGTTTTTTCATAACCTGCATTTACTGCATAAACTTCATTATGCAGCAAATGCATTTGTTCTCTCAAAACCCTTTTTTTAATTTTACATCAGCCTGCACATAAAAAAACAAAACAACCATTACAGTATTTTTGCAAAATGAACACTGTTGTCGTCTAACCTGTCTGCATTGTTTGTAATAGATGTGTTTGTGATCTCTGACACATTAAACTGCTCCAGCTCTCTCACTACATCCTGGTGACCGGCCTGCAGCGCCAGATCCCGAGCATCTCTGCCCTGAGAGAGAGAGAAACAGAGAGAGAGAGAGAGAGAGGAAGAGAGAGAGAGAGAGAGAGGGGAAGGGAGGGAGAGAGAAAAGAAAACAGGAAGACTCAAGAAAGAGAGGAAATGAGACAATACAAGAGTAAAACACAATGTTTAGGAATTTCTTTGAAATCTTTTCCATCAATACTGCATTGTCAGGAATGTCAAGATATTGTCAAAAGTCAACACGGTGTGATTGGCTTTCCATTAAGGATATTATTGGTTGGCATAAATATTTTAGTTTTACACATAGTCATTTTTATAAATTGTATAAATGCTTCACTGCCCTTGTGTTACATGTTCATGTTTTAGGTCCATTCAAGGCACATACAGGGTAAATATCATTCACTAACGTACCTGAAATAAAGCTGAAATGCATAAATATGAATAAAAAACAATAACAGATGAACCACTGAAGTCACATTAAATGTTTTGACAATATTTTTGATTCCTTTTCTGGACTTTGAATGTATTGGGATCATTGCTGTCTATGGAGGGTCAGAGAGCTCTTGGATTTCATCTAAAATATCTTAATTTGTGTTCCGAAGATGAACGAAGGTCTCATGGGTTTGGAAGGACATGAGGGAGAGTAATTTGCCATAACTAACCTTTAAAACAAAACAAAAAAAAAATATTAAGGTTGAACCGCTGACATTTTCTAATTAATGAAATAAATAAAATCTAAAAAAAAAAAAAAAATGTTAAACCTAAACAATAACATTAAGCAAAAATATATATATATACAAATTTAAATAGTTACTTAAATAATGATAAAAAATTGAACTAAATTAAAATTGAAAACTGAAAATTTGTAATAAAATATTCATAAAACCAATGACAAGATATAAATAAAACAAAAGGCAAAGAATGTTAATTTTAAAAAAACTCTAACAATATAATGTCCACCAGTTTTGCCAGTATAGTGGTTTGATAGTGACTTTAGTAGCCATTTCAAATTCATCTTTTTGTCTGACAAAAGAAAACTACAAATGAAAAGGACTGGGAATGTGGGTGCATTACAATGCAGTATGTGAGCACAGAGAGTAGAGGTGAAGTAAACTAGTTGACAGGTCTAGCTCTAGGCTGAATGTGAATCATGAATGTGCTAATAAATGCAAGATAACTTTTTAAACAGGCTTTCTAAGCTTCTTTCAGTGAAAGAAGTTGTCATGCGTTGTCATCTGTTGCTTTAAATGCTTGTGCTCTTTAATCTCTGATTGTTTGTCCATATTTCTAACAGTTCATTAGCTATAGTTATATGATATCTTATGTGTTATCATTATAGCTGTGGTGTGAATTTTCTTGCTGTCACAGAATTGGAGTGATTTTTACAACTCTATAGTATTATACAGTTATTGGAATGGTTGGTTCATTCCACTGTGGTGACCCCTGATAAATCAGGGACTAAGCCATGGAAAATGAATAAATGAGTTATTGCAATGGTTATTATTCTTGGTGTAAAAAGGGCCTTCAAAGTACTACCAATATTGTAAAGCTCTCAAATGTGTGAATCATTTCTTTACCTACAATTAATCAAACTTCCATCAAATAATTATTATTAATATAAATAATGAACACAAACTCAGATCAGAAAAGGCATTTCTGCATGCAGAATATGTGCTAAAATGTAAAATGAAATGAAGTTTCACCGTGAAAACACCTCATCCCTGACTGTACAATTGAAAAATGATTGAAGATTGTCATGAAAATGAAATATCAAATCCCCATTTAAATTTTAAAGAGACAATCTATTGTAACAGTGAAATTTTAAATGAAATTAAATAATTTAGTTTCATTTTCAATTCAATTTACTATAATGAAATTGTTAATCAGGCTTTAATTTTTTATAATTTAACAGATTTATTTAAAATTGGCAAAAAAAAATCTTCCATACCAGGGGTGTTAGTATGAAATTGTTAATAGTCACAATTTGGTCTTATATTCCAGATAAATGCAAATTGTAACCAAATATGCAACGTCAATGGAAAAAGCACAACACTCCAAATGAGAAGCAGAGAGATTTCTTGATGAAAATGTTATGTACCTGTTTGTCCACAACTCCCACCCAAGCGGCCCCATGCTCCAGGAGCAGCCGAACGGCCTCTGTTTGTCCTGCCTGACTCGCACACATCACACCTGTCCAGAAAAAATCATCACGAAAGTTGACATCACAGCCACGTCGCAAGAGGTCTTTCAGGGCCCGAATGTTGCCTTCCTGGGCACACTGCAAGAGTTTGTGTCCATCACGCTCTGAAATGCAGACTGGCTGGACAGTAGAAGCTTCTAGTCTTCTTGCTTCTCTTCTTCTTCGATTGGGTTCTTGTGTCAAAAAGATATTGGATGATCATGATAAAACTGTACAGCAATGAGCATTTTAAATGGCTAATTTTTAAACTAAACTCTGAAGAGAAATAAATGTCAGATATTGAATGCATCAAAGAGGAATACATTTATTGTATAATCTACACTACACGTAAATGCAACAATATGGTGTATCAGTTGAAACGAGAGTTTTGTTTAGCCAATTTACACACTTTTAAAGGCACACTATGTACGATTTTTTCTTAAATATATCCAAAAATCACTAGAACGGGGTATGTATTTTGCTGACTTACATACTAACATTACCCCTAATATTTCGAGGAACGTTAAAATCCAGAGAAATAAGCAATTTTAACTAGTGTCCTGTGTGGCCATGCTAACGACATCACACACCGTCGATTTCCAGTTTGGTTTTATAGAGAAGTAGCAAAGATGTTTTAATATGCCGTGTGTTTTATTAGACTGCACAGCGCTGCATTATAACAGAATCTTCAAATGTTTTTTAAGAAAAAACATATTTAAAAAAAACACATAAAATAGAATTTGATAAAACAGCAATGTTTTCTACCCACATGATCACGACCAGTAGACTGTGGCATAATAAAAGTTAACTACTTTTGTGCCATGTCATTTTACTTCCACGGCTTTCACTCTTAGGCCCTTAATTTTTGAGACAACCAAACTTTTTTGTGGTCAGAGGCAGCATTTTTAAACTGTTTTCTATTGCCCACAAGCATTTTGTTTGCTGCTTATGTGCCCCGGGAAGGGCACCTCATGTTCTATGCCTTTTTTGACCTTTGAATACTTTCTCTCACATGATTTCCACAGGAGTCCCGTAGAATGTAATGAAGACAAAAACTGATTCCACACTCAGTCACACCATCATCAAAATAAGCCTTTGTTTGTTGTGAATACACACCCTCCAGTGGCAAAAATGACATACTGTGCCTTTAATCTTGCAAAAAAAAAGTATTCCAGTTAATGTGAGTTGTTGTGACTAAGAAATTAAAAAGACACAAACTTAAAATACATCAGTGCATATCAAATATCAGTTAGTAATTTGATAACTCCTCAGTCTAATTATTATTTATTAATCTCTACCTGTTCTTCTTCTCGCTTTTCTTGTGGCTGTTGCTCCTCCATCTTTAGGGTTTTCTCCATCTCTCTCTTGTAAAATGCTTTGGTAAAACTCTCTGGCCTCGACCCCAGTAATTGTTTGCTTGTCTTCTTTCTTTTTTTCTATCCAGAGCGTCTCCTCTTCTTTGGCTCTGGTGAAGTAGACTGGGTTGTTCATCTTTAACACTTTGCTAATAAAGAAATTGATGAGAGATTCTACGACTGCTGCTCATGCCCAAGAGCCTAAAAACAAAAGGAGAGAAAAAAGAGGATTTTCAGATCAGTTACAGTAACCGTCCATTACTTTATGGGGCAAAGTCTTTTTACAGCACTTAGATTTTGTGTTAACTATGCCTTGATCGTGTATCCATTTGTTTATGTAATGTAATGATAATTGCCATCAAAGGTAATGTATGTAGCAGCGTAAAGATTATTTTAGGTTTAGTCGAATGCAAGAACTATTTGTGAGTCTGACCATTTGTCAAAAAGACACATTAACAGCGCAGTTAACGTGATGATTATGAAATCTTGCTTTCAACGTTTTCGGATATATAAATTCCTAATAAATTAGGACAGTATAATTCTAGGATTATGGTGTTACTGGTAATCGAGATATGATGCATCCCACTTTACACGGACGTTACAACAGTTAAATACAGCCTTAAAATGTATACAATTCTATCAAATTACATCAATGTAAATAATTACATACATGCGTATCTAAAAAAAAAAACAGAAAGAAAGAAAAGGTCACAAATATACACACTTACGTCGAGTAAACACAACGCTCTAATTCTTGTGTTGATTGTGGGCCATCACTTTGCAGCAGTGCCACCAACTGGTCTGGAGTGTGAAGCATGCTTGTCTTCCATATTTGCATTGAACAGTAAAGCAACGTCTTCTAAAAATTCGGTTTTACTCAAATTTAAGACTATATTAATATAGAAAACAAGTAGCAATAACATCTACAGAAATGTTTTTTTAAGTTCCACTGCTTGAATGGCACCTCGAACAAACCTTTTCAAAATTCTGTACAATACAGATTAATTAAAATAATTTAACATTTGTTAATATGAACAGAGAACAAGCATTTATTCATCTTAATTTAAACTTTGACTAAAACATTTGTAGAACAAAAGCTAACATTAACAAAAAGTAACAATTAACTATTAGTTCATGTTAGTTAGATGCTAAAAACGTACTTTTGAACCGTGTCTGTGGAAGAAGGATGTGTGATTTTACTGTGCTACAACACAGCACAAACAGTGCTACATTTTCCAAAGTATTTTAATTTGAGAAATTTGTCTACGTGCAAACTGACTTTCAAAAACAAAAGAAACTTATGTGAGCATTATGAATTTTTATTGAAATTATTAGTGTCAAAATGTATTCAATCCTGGAATTCTGGAACTGCTGTTTGACAAAAATAATGTATTTGAAAAAGTGACCCATGAACAAAACGATACAAAGACAGATTGCGTGTACAAAAGTACTTTTGGTTAAATTGAGTAATTTCCTCCCATTATACTACTATTGAAACCACAAGTATTGATTGAGAGAGTTGGTGATTTTCTGAAAAATATACCACTTAAAAAGTGATACACAAAGACATTTTCAGAAATTGTTGGCTCAGCTGTACTGACATAAACTGCTTTTCTTTGTCCAAATAAACACCAGGACTGAAATAAATGATTGTTCCAAACTTCGGCATCAAACAGAGAGGGTAGAAAATTTTAGACTGCTATGAACATGGGAACAGTCACAGACATCAGCCTGACCGAGAGGTGATGATGCTCTCTCCTCCGTCCTTTAACAACTAAAACATACAAAGACCCTAAATGGTGTCAAAACCTGCCAGAAACAATAGAATCAGAATTGTTTGACATGCATTTGGCATAAATCACAAACGAGCATTGAGAATCCTTCTGAAAAAAAAAAAAAGCAACAAACTTTGCTGAATATGCAGTATTCTGCTGGAAGCTTCTGAATCTGTGAATGTGGGGGTATGGTTTCTTTAACCAATAATAAGAACCATTTGAAGATAAACATGCAAATAAAATGCAAACCAATAGAAGTGACCCCAATCGCTTCATAAAACATTACATTTTGGCCCAACAGTTTGATTAAGTACTTGATTTGAATAGCCTGACTCATTTAATACCTTTAAGTGTTTTTTGCATTCCACTGGCAAAATACAAAACAATGAGAGACCACTGTCATCACTAACAAGTGAACAAAACAACATCTTAAGCTGAAAAAGATAAAGCAAAATTAACCCCTCAACCCAAACTGTATTTCACGGCCCTCTGAAGCTGCTGATTTCCTCTCACTTCTTTTCCACTGCGGCATTTATGTTGCATACTGTATAAATGAACTCAAAAACAACTGAGGCAAAGCCCGTAATAGAGGAGAAAACATTTCTCAGTTGTCACTCTTCATCAAGACGATCTCGTTTCTGAGGCTGAATATTTCTGTGTGAACTTGGAGGATGAGCAATGAAGGCATTGAGGAAAGATTCCCAGGGAGGTGCAGGAGATCCCAGGCTGTTCAGCATCAGGAACCTGCTGGAGCTCTTCGGAATCTTCTAACTTTTCACGATTCCTCCATCACCCTCACTAACAAAGCGCTTGCGCCCCCTGTTGGACACAAGAATATATCTGTTACAACGCAGGAGTAAACAGGAAGAGAATTTCCATTATTCCTGGTTCAGACTACACAATATGTTTGATGTTGGGTGTTTGTGGTGATCCATAGATGGCAATGAGCCTCAGAATGGGGGTCTGTTCTTCATACATCGCTTAAGCGATCTAAGATGATTTGGCAGATCCTGGATCTTTTAATCGTGATATCTGATCTCTGGCAATTTGCAAACATTGGCCAGATTAAAATATCAGGATGAATTGATCTGAGATTACTGCGTGTGCTAGTGTTTATTGTGAAGGACAGATCTGTCGATCCTCAAGATCATGATTATCAATGCAGCGATTGGCTGGCAGCAAGATAGCAGTGTAATGACATCATATAATTAATGTTCAATTACCAATTATCAAAAAATTCATAGTAAATGAAATGGTTTGTTATATGATATGCAATGACTTTCCACATTTGAAGTAGGTTATTTGTACAGGCTTTACACTTACATGTGCCAAGTTTAGTTTTACATTTAATTTTCTTTTAGTTTTACATTTAGCGTAGATTTTCTATGTGATGGTATTCATCTTTCTTCATTCTGTGGGGTAAGGCATAACTGGCTATTTAAAAAGAAAGTATTTTGATATTTGAGAATTGGTCTGCATCTCCCTCACTGCATCAAATCACCCATACATTAGCTGTCAACATTGTGTGTGCATGACTCCCGTTAATTATATAATAATTCCTTCACAAAAAAATAGATGTAAATAGATAAATCTCTCATTGAGAATATTGAGACATGCGATTTCTTCCCCAATTAGTTTCTCATTCCACTGAGGTCAGACAGGAAAACAACATCCATGACAATAATACTAGCCACATGAATACACTGGGGGGGTCCAGTAGCAGAGCTGGTGCAGATGCATATGTATGATTGCTCGCTGAGAGATTTTAAAGATTCGGAGGTGGTTCACATACTGGGCGAGAAGCCCACCTCGTCATGCCACATCATTTCTTTGAGCTTGTGCACACCAGCGGCACCATTCGGTGTCTGTCTGTGGCAAATAGAAAACAATGTACAATGTCACAAAGATGTGACGTGCCGCCGTGGCACTTCTTGTGGAGAATTTCGTTTGAAGTATACCGGGGACTTAACAGTTCACAGAATTCACATACGCAATTATTGTAACAGACAAAATAAATATTGTGTAGTCACACCAAGACTACATAACATATAACATGGTACATAACATGTACCAGAACATTGGTGAACAGATACGAGTATCTGACCTGGTTGGACAGGAATCTCTCAGCTGCTTAGTGATGACTGATTCCTGGTAACAAAGGTCCACAAAGGTTTCCATAATAGATTGTGCATGAGGCACATCCAGGTTGATCTCTGGCAGCTCATTGTAAACACGCTGGAAACCCTGTGTATAACACACAAACGCATTAATCCTCTCAAAACAACCAACACCCCTAGACATTGCAAAAACACAGAAACATGCTCCCATTCATTCCAGTGGTGAGCTGGTGAGTTCTAGTGACACTAGCAACAGTTGGCTGGTGATGGCAAAATGAACCATATCAAACAACACAACAAAGTTTATTAAATTATAAAATGTTTGACTTTATACAAATAAAGTACAGTTATGGGCTATGGATGCATTACACTTTGCTTTTCTGTGCCCTTTCATCCTTAACGCTCCCTCGTTTCAGTCTTGGATATACAACATTGCTTGCATTCATTGACTGCCCAATACAATATGTCAATATAGAATTACTGTACTAACAATTTATACTGACATAAAACATTTGATGGCTAATAATATAAATCAAAAACAATAATCAAAGTCCTAAATATTAAGTGCTAAAATGACTGGAAGAATAGAAGTAGAATGTTTAAACATTTTTAGCAATAGTAACAGTGATAACCAACTAAACAAAAGAAAAAAAATCCAAAGTTAGGATTTCACTAACACTATAACTCTTTTCTATTTCTATTTTATGTACTTAATTAGAAAACTTTGGTGTGTGTACTTGGAATGAAGAACCTACAAATTGTTGCTCTTTTGTTGGTTTGATTACTTCTATTGTCCTCATTTGTAAGTCTCTTTGGATAAAAGTGTGCGCTAAATTATCAAAATGTACAAACCCTGTTCATCTGGTCCAAAGTAATTAGTCCACTTTGCCAGAATGACTTGAGGAGTTTAACCATCATCTGTAAAGCTGCATCACCTGTAGACTCCAGTACCATAACCACAGCCTACACATCAATCACAAAGAGAAACACTTAATCAGGATTCAGAAAAGGGACAGGAAAATTATTATTATCTTTTTGTTCATTTTTTTGTGCAATCAGACAGTTCCCTTAATCCTTAAATAATATAATATGCTATATTATATGCTGTAGTGTTCAAAATGTGCTGGCCAACTGGCACAATCGCACTTCACGTCATTTATTTGTCACATTTATGTCAATATTTCATTATACAGCATACCTCATATACCAGTTCATGATGAAAGTGTGGCACTTCCAGATCTCGCAGACAGTGTTCAGCCTCAGAGAGCTCACCTGACACCAGGTACTCTTTTAGCAATAGGTTCATCTGTAAAACAAACAGCAACATAGCTGACCACTTATTTCTTTCTACAAAAAATGAAGAAACTTGTGCAATTGTTTTATACAAATTGAGACTTGTAACGCCACTTCCTTACTTTTCCTTGTTTGTTGGTTTATTAGTTCTAAATAAAAAAAATGAAATAATATAATCTGCTAAATGAGTATTTGCAAACTTGAAAAAATGTAAACAATATCTAAAATGGCAAATAAGGGGCAAGAAAGGGAATGCAAAATTTTTTTTACAGAAACTAAACTTTTCCCAAAGAAATGTATATTTTAAAATGACTTGAAAAAACTAAGTCAACAAAATAAAACAAATAAAATGAAAACGGCTCAGGTCGCGTTTTTCAACACTAAAGTCCCCAGTAAACTTCAAACAAAATACCATTTCATTCTTCGTTTCAGGGCAAAAAGGAATATGAAAAGTCTGAGAGGCAGTATACTGTTTTTGAACACTCCAACACCACTGCGCTGCAGTAGACAGGGTTGTAAATGTGTCACACTGCACAACACAACATTGACGGCGGCTGAGGGAGAAAAACAGTGTTGTAGCTATTTTTTGAAAATGTTATTTTGTTTTGTTTAAATATTGCCTTTTGTTTTGTTATTTATTTTTTTGGTTATGAAAGTCATAAAGGCATGGTAAATCGAATGGCAGTACGCTGAAAGAAAGAAGTGGGTCAGACACAATTTTCAACCACTTCATACATTTTTGATGAAGATTCTTCTTTTTGGAATGAATTCTGTTTGATATCATTTGTATCTTTATTTTGATGCATTTTTTGTTAATCAATTATTTTTAAAATGAACAAGAAGATCTAATAAATGTGAGTGGAATGAAATGCGCTTGAAGCCCACTACAATGCTTCTGCGGCCAGTTCAAAAGGCCGCCACAAAGTTTCATATACTGGCTAACAGCCTTCTCCACAAGAAGCACCACCACCCACATCTTTGTTTTCTATTTGACGCAGACAGATGAACGAAAGTCACCGAAAGGTGTCACTGGTATATGTACTCTCGTAGAAATGTGGTGTGAAGAGGTTCATGAAAAGCGACCACCACCGAGTCTTTAAAGTCTCTCAGCAAGCATTTGTACAGATGCGGATACATCTGCGCCAGCTCTGCAACTCGACCCTTTAGTGTATTTATGTGTCTAGTGCTGTTGGTTAGATGTTGCTCGCCTCACAGTCCACCGTGGAATGAGAAACGAATGGATGGAAGAAACTGCACGTCAAAGGAGGAAGATTTCCAGAACACACCCACTGATTGTGTAGTTGCCATGGACCAGTGGAAGATCATAGGTGTTTAGGAGCCAAAACAAAGTCCCCCCAAACATTCGCTTTGGTGAGCCGTTTTGAATTTTAAAACAAACTCAAAAAGAACTAGCCAGATTTTGTTCAAAATGATGTCATTTCTGCTCGTTTTCCTATTTCGTTTAAAGTATACCACTACCTTAACAGTCTCTCCCATTCAAAGTAATGTGAGTGGAGCACCTTTGTATTTCTAAAGTGTTTGTTACTAACCAAGTCCATATACTGATATGTCCAGCAAGAGTTGTTGTGTTTAAGAGACATCCAAATATCAACGTGATGTCTTGGCTAAAACAAGGCTAAATTTGGGCCGTCAGTAAACATCTAATAAAACAATAGTCTAACAATTGCCCAAAATAGACAGGCATGAATGACTACACATATGAAGTCTGTCAAATCTGTCTATTTGATGACTATTTTTGGACTTGTTACACGTCTATCAGATTTTCAATGACAGCCTAAATTTAGCCTTGTTTTAGCCAAATCATCCATGCTTATAGAAGAATACAAAATTACTTGATAGGTGCCAAATATTGACTGAATGGCTTGGGAAAATGAGATTTTAAATATACAAAAATTTTCTAAAAGCTGTAATGTTAAAGAAAATGATAATCTGACTCCACTTTACCTCTTTGATGAGATGTTTGACAGGCCTCTGGCCACCTCCAACTCCCCATACATTATCAAGCCGCATGATTTCCCTCTTCATGGAGAGCAGAACTGATGCTCTGTCCAGTGCAGCTCTAACAAAGGGAGCATCAACAAATTAACTTGTATGTCATAACAAATAACTAGTTGCATATTCAATTTAGGACTATGCGTAGGGTGGAAACTTATTTGAATTACCCACCAGCTATAGTGACTGGTAAACGCACTATTTTACCACTTCAAATCTTACACTAACTGTTTTCATTAAAATTACATTTCACTGATGACAGGTGGTAAATTCCCACCCTGACCCAAACTGCAACTCACACTTTGGGCTCTATTTTAACGATCTAGGCGCAAAGTCTAAAACGCATGACGCAAAAGCATTAAGAGCGTGCCCGAATCCACTTTTGCTATTTTAAGGACGGAAAAATACACTCTGCGCATGGTCTAACAGGGTTGAGCTTATTCTCTTAATGAGTTATGGGTGTGTTTTGAGAATAAACCAATCAGAGTCTCATCTCCCATTCCCTTTAAGAGTCAGTTGCGTCACGCCATGGCGCATTTGCTATTTACATGGCAGACTTTGTAAGTGGGAAAACTGAACGCTTCACTGGCAGAAAACAGTTAAACAGAGCATCTGCAGTGAGAGGATAAAGAACGAGCCTCCTCCAATAGGCCTTTACTTTCTCTTTCTCTCTTTCATGGATTAAAAAGAAAACGGCGTTGTACGCACAGACATCCATTAGCCTACATAATTATTTTTGTTTATTAAGCGCAAAGATTTGTTTCAAAACTATTTCTAAATTCACTTATAATTTCCAGCAAATGAATAAATGAGGGCGTCACGGTGGCGCAGTGGGTAGCACGTTCGCCTCACAGCAAGAAGGTCGCTGGTTCGAGCCTCGGCTGGGTCAGTTGGCGTTTCTGTGTTCTCCCCGTGTTCGCGTGGGTTTCCTCCGGGTGCTCCGGTTTCCCCCACAAGTCCAAAGACATCCAGTATAGGTGAATTGGGTAGGCTAAATTGTCCATAGTGTATGTGTGTAAATGAGTGTGAATGGATGTTTCCCAGTGATGGGTTGCAGCTGGAAGGGCATCCGCTGCGTAAAACATATGCTGGATAAGTTGGCGGTTCATTCCGCTGTGGCGACCCCAGATTAATAAAGGGACTAAGCCGAAAAGAAAATGAATGAATGAATGAATGAATAAATGAGCAATAATAACGAAGTGTGGTCAAACAAGTTATATACAAACACACGTCCTATGCCCCATATGGTCCAAAACCTGACAGGTGGACAAATCTAAGCTTGTTTTTAATAAAACAAATATAAATATGCATATAATAAATAATACTGCTAATAATAATAATAATAACAACAACAATAACATTATACAAAAGCAAGTTGTCATGAATAAACTAAAAAAGCCCCCCGAGATGAAGAAGGCATGGAGGCAGTGGTTCTTATATTTATGTAGAAAATAATAATTTTTGTAATATTTTAATCCTTTAATTCTTTTTCATTTGTAAAGATATTTGCATATTGCTGTACATCTTGCGTGTTTTAAGTAATGTGTAAGCGAGGCGCACAACTAACGTGCTCTGCACTGGACTTTAGACCTGCTTTCAGCTGGTCTATTGCACAGTCTATTTTAGATCCTCAAAATAGTAACGTGCCAACAATACGCCTTAACAGACCTCTTTTCTAGACCGAAATACCCATGAGTCCACAAAGTGGCGCAAACGGATTTGCTATTTAAACAACAAGGCGGAAAACAGGTAAATTAAGGTTGCGTTGGTCTAAAAATAGCAACACGTCGGGGCAAGCACGTCTTGCGCCTTATTGCGGCGGGTGTATGATAGGGCCCTTTGACTCTATGAACTTAAAAAAAAAAACGGTCTTCAAAATGATCTGGAGGCATCTCAAAATTCATATTCATAGTGTGAACTAAGTCAAGTCAACTAGTGGACATCTGAGCAAATAAAAACTCACCTGGCATGGTCACAATCCACTTTGCCTTTGTAACAGTCGAGAAAACTCATGGGTAATGCATGGTCTGCAATGGCTCGTGCAATAAATTGGCCAAGCATCTAAAGAAAAGAAAAAGAACCAGAGAATGGATTTCACAAATATGATTTTACCAAAATCTAATGAAGTTCTAAGGTTTCTAATAAGCTTTTGTCCATGGCATTGCTTTTCGTTCTCATCAATTTACACATTATAAAGTTTATTGTAGCTATGCTTTTCTTGTCCAATACATTTGGATAAAATCTCATCATCTAAAGCACTGTGCAAATGCTATTTAAGATGGCACTGGACATGATTATATGGCAATTGTTTGATTAAGAGAATTGCCTGCTCTTCAAATTTAGAAAACATTAGTATTTACAGACATTGTTTCATGAGTAAAGAAAATGCTATACTGATTTAAACAACCAGTTCTGTATTCACCATTACATTGCAATTAAGCAGAAATAGTCCAAACTGTTGGGATGGCAGAATACATTGATACATTTCCACGCCAATGCTGTATTAATACATGGGACCAAGTACTGATATTTCACCAGTATTTTATCATACTATTTATGAAAGAATGGCAGGATTGGTAACTGAAAATTAATGTAGGCATAATGCTGGTGCATACCAATGCACTCAAACTCAACCTTAGCGCATGTGAAAGGCAATGAGGAGCACTACTTTATGCACATGCGAATGTAGGATGTAGAGCACTGCTGCTGATAGTATTCACCTCGATCAGCGAGTTTATGAAAATATATTGTGTGCGTTAGTGTTGTCACGATACCAAGGTTTTAATTTCAATACAATACCTAAATATCACGATACCAATTCTAAATTGATAGTATGCATAGTGTCAAAAATTAAGTTTGCATATCGTTGTTAAGAGTATAATCACAATTTACAAGTTGGGGTGCTATCTTATATATAATAGATAATGTATGAAGAATGCTTTGTGAGACCGTTTCACTACTTCACCTTGCTAATTATTGCTGCACTCCATGTTTGTTTGGCATCTTGCCAAAATGTATCACTAGATTATGTATTGTGTGGTTGATGGCTCAATACGTTTCATCATGTTTCTGACTGCACAGGTGACAGCCCCTATAGTGGGAGTTATTATAGGTTATTATTTACTTTACTTACACTCATGTGGTTCCAAACCTTTATGGGTTCTTTAATTTTGAGCACAAAAGAAGATATTTTGAAGAAACCTAAAAACCTGTAACCACTGACTTATTTTGTGTTTAACAGAGGAAAGAAACCCAAAGATTTGAAACAAGTAAAGGGTGAGTAAATGAAGACCATTTCCATTTTTGGGTGAACTATTCTTTTAATAGTCATTTGCATCTGTTTTTGTTACTTTGGTTACTAGAATGGTTATGTATAGATACTAATGTCTAAAAAAATAGCAAAGCTGTTATTTACATTTGTTTTTTGTTTCTTTCAACAACACACACACATTTAAAGTTATATAAACTCCATTAGAAAGACTGCACAACTGTTCATAAAAATCTCTCAAATTCAAATCTCAAATCCAGCTAATGGTTTGGTCATGTGCCCAGACCAAAAGCCAGGAGAGACTACCACATAACAATTGATACAGTAATAGAAACCAATACAGTCCTTTTAAATCTCTACTTTAGTTAAACATTATAATCAATTTCTTTACAGTGCCAGTCTTTTTTGTGTGTGTGGTCACCTACATTGCAGAAAGGTGCATACAGCATTTTTCCCATTACAAAGTTGGTCAGTTTGTCTGATTTATAATCCCATTCGTCACTGCTGCAATAAAATTAAATAAAAGCGAACCCTAACCCTAAACTGAGAAATGTTTCGGTTTAGTTAAAACAGATGTTGCCAGGGTTTTCCTTTGGGAACATAATTTAAAGTTGAAAAACATGTATTGTGATGATATCACATCATGTGGACTGGTGATTCCCACCCCTGCCAAAGTGTGTTCAGCCTTTCATTCAAAATGGAGATTGGGAGCGCTATGAGGTTTTGCTGATATTTTGACAATCCAATCCAGTTCTGAGGTTTAGTCACAAACTTTATTGATAAGATATTCTTGTACTCCACAGACCAAAATAATAAACAGCAAACACCATTGAGTTATGAAAAATAAAAATGTATAAAAGATTTCCACCTAAAAGCAATGATATTTGGTTTTGCGGGAACTCTTCCTTGAAATATGTTGTTTATTTTCATTCATTTCACTTCACAGATTTCTCCACCTTACCTGTGGGGCCTCGGGTGTATCGAGGATGAGATCTGGCAGCTCCGTAAGCATTTTATCGAATGCATGTGACATGTCTCTTTCAGAAAGCACCTTTCCAGACAGGTCTGAGAGAAGACGTGATGTCAGCTCTCTGTGGCTGGCCTTGCCTTCCAGAGACAGAGACACAGCTAGAGAGGTGAACTCATATCTGTTATGGCCCAAGTTCAGCTCTTTTAGCAGCATCTACCAGACAAATAAATAAAAATTAAATAAAAAAACAGATAAAACCAACAGTTCAGACAACTGTAATGTGTGGACAACTGATGTGGTGGGAATTTACTATTTTCTAGTCTGAGTAGTAATTAAAATATTTTATTTTCATGACTATATGCCACTCCTGACTATAAAGTCATAATATGTGAAAAACTGCACTGTCCTGAGGAAGAAAATACACAAATGCTGAATTGGTTTATGCCTCTTCTTTTATAATTTCAGTCAGAATGAATGTAAAATAAGCTACTAATAGCCTTAATTGCAACTATTTAGGGGGAAAAAATCTAAGGGAAAACTGCAATGTGCTGAGAACTATGTATAATGTCTAGGGAGCACATGAAGAGTTGTATTTATAGCAACATTTTCAAGTACAGATACAAACAAAATTACTTAAAAATGAATTTTACATAAAGTACGCTAAATACCTCTGATTCAACCATTTGGGTGTGGAAATAACTTTTACTTTCTGACCAGACCCATTGTATATCTATATAATTCATCTTCTTAATAAAAATGTTTGATACTTTGACACAGTTTACTTTTTTTTGTTTGTTTTATCAGTTCAAACACTCAGCAGTTTAATAGTCACCTAAAGCTTTATTTAATCCAACATATTTAGACTTGCAAAACTGCTTTTTAGAGATGTTAATTAATTACAATAAAACAACTGCAGCGTTTCTCTAATTTGCATCAGTCTCAGGACATCTCCACACAATGCCGCTAGATGACACCACTAACTCCTGTGGCACCTACATCAAGGAATTCAAAAGCAAACATCTTGCACATTGGTATCAGCTCCCTAACACGCAGCCCTTAAAGGAGTACACATTAATATTGTGTTATATACACAGTTCACCCCACAGACGTCAGAAAATAGGGGATTCTGTAATTACAATCACATTCCTGAATGATGTCCTGAATAAATCCAGTAAAACATTTCACGCTCAAGCATGGTGATCATCATTCTCACTGCAGAACATATGCTTTCGCTTCATTTTAAAATGGAAAAAACAATTCCTCAAAATAATTGCCATGATTACATGAATTTAAGACTTGCTGCTCTGATTTAAGACCTTTTTAAGGCCTTAATTCACAGAAAATCAATTTTGCAGAAACTCTGTACAAACATCAAGCCTATACAAATAAATTAAAAACATATTTAAAAAATACTCACATGCCTCTTATTCAGCGTAAATCCTAATATGTGGCTGTTATGTTTTTCTTGCTTGACATTAAATTAACTGCAAGCACGTTTCTGATGATAAGAGACTACTTACATTCCAAAAAATACAATTTTGGATATTACACTCACTCACAAAACAAAAACAAAAAACATTTGCTGTTTGTTCAAACTACTTACACACAATTCTTGAGTTTTTTTGGTCACAATTGTTTTATGTTCAGTCCACTTAAATTTGTAAAATTAATAATTTAACTTAATTCCTTCATGTTGTTCTAACACAAATCAATTGTGTGGAACCCAGCATTTTTACACTGCTGAGATGATGTAGAGTGATGAGATTGTCAACTTTTTTTGACTCCTTTCTTTGTCCATAACAATATTTTAAGGCTCAAAATTCCCAGATTCTGTAAATAAAATTTCAAGGTTCCAAGAGTATTAAAAGTATGTATGTACATCAGCAATCCCACTCACATCTTTTTTAAATGTTTTGTTTTTTAATGATTGTGTATTAACTCAAAATAGAAAACTTCATAATTTAGATTTTATGTTTCAGCTTATTTCAATAGCCGCATGGTTCTGGCTAAGAACCACTGCTCTAATGGTATAAAATCAATGCCAGTGGCTCTACATTACACTTAAACAAAGGTTATGTTATTTGGTGTCTGGCTTTATGGTAAGCTATAACTCACCTCCACCTCTTTGGTGTCTCCATGCTCAAAATACTCCTGCACAATGGGGTTGATGGTCTTCTCAAGTTCTCTCTCCTCCAGCTCTGGTACTACTGTGGCATATACTGTATCTCCCTGGTAAACAAACAAGAGTCTGACACTAGAAAACTAGTACATACTTTAACAAATAGGGGATACATATCAGTTCAAATTAATTAGATTATATATTCAAAAATAAGTTTAAGCATCCAGCTAGACCTAGTTTCAAAGATATGTCATTACTACAATACTATGTGTTTGTTAAAGGCTTCAAATGAACAACTGAAACACTGACTCTTTGAGAGAGAACAATGTGGTTTTCAGATTCCAATTCTTATAGACAATTATTCTCTCATTACCAACATTCAACCATACTGGTGGTTGTCTCATAACACAGGAACAACTGAGGTGTGATGTAACTGACATATCAATGCACTTATTTTGGGTTCTTTACATATGGACTGATCTGTTTTTAATTTAGTTTGTTCTGAGGAAGAACCACCACAAATTCACATTTTACTATATACATTTTAATGAAATGTTCATATGCAACTGAGAAACAAATTATTTTCTTAAGTCAGTGCTACATGACTAGAAAAAACAAATGAGAGCTGACATAATCCCTTGTGCCAAAAACTGCAAATCATTTAAAAAAGAAAAAGAAAAAGAAAAAAGAAATCACTTTTGAAAATTGCATCACTCCTCCGTTGATCCGTCTGTCCACATGCGGGGAAACAAAGACGCAGAAGTTCAATTTATAGTTTTAACAAAAGCCATGATGCTAGGGCTGGGTAATTAATTGAAAGTAATGTGTATGTAAATGCGGTCAAGCAAACCTACAATTGTCATGCACATCTTGTCAGGGAAGTACGATTGTGTGATTAGCAGTAAATTTCCTCTGAAGGCCAGAGGGCGCTCTGATGCCAAACACCCATAAAGAAGAAACCCAAGAAAATCCACAAAGTAGCATTATTAACAGAAGATTTAACTTCTTTCATTAGCCCCCTTCACAGTAGTACAGGTATTGACATACAATAACATTTTTAAAATTCCATATTTTTTCCGAAAAAGCACCAAGCGTGCGAGCACTAACCAGAAATGACATCTAAACAGCTGCGCTTGTATTGGTAAACATGAAGGAGGTTAGTCTTTTTGTTATTGGTTTAATTTTTCTTTTTCAAACTTTCATTCACACAACTATTTTTGTCCAAGAGACAAACCAAAACACTGCACTATAGTAGGACGTTGTCACTAGTATCTGAAGGCAGAGGTGCTACTTTCAGCTAAAAAAACAAACAAACAAACAAACAGCTAAGTTTACACATATGGTTTCACTGGTCTGTGCGATGGACACGAGCAATTCTGCAAACACATGGAAGTGTTTTAAACAACTCCAATGAAGAGATGTGGACAGAACACTTTCACATGTTGGGAGATACCCCAGTATGTACTGCAGCTCGTTAAACCCTCTTTCAAATGAAAGACTATCAGTGATGTACTGAAATTTGATTCCCTGTTCGGCAAAACGCACTACCCTTTGCATACATGCACATCACGCAGTTGAATGCAGAACTTGCAGTTAAACTCAGCAGTTTGAATACATAAACAGATAAAATAGCAGTAAAACAGCAGTTTATCATTAGTATTTTATTGATCATTTGTCCACAGTTGGCGCTAAAAAAGAACATAGGACTGTTGTCTGACTAACTAGCAGCAACTAAATGTGTCTAAATAAAGGATTCAAAGACTTATTTCCATTAACTGTGTGAAGTGAACGCATCATCTGTATCAGAAAGTTCTTATTGGCCCAGAGTAGACATTTCAAGTTAGCGCATTCTGAAGTTTTGTGTGTTCATACCAGCATTATTGCTTCTGTGTTCACACAGCAGAACTCCGGCAATTTACTGGTAATGTTACAACTTCTCATCTGGAACTTTTTGTTTTAAAAAAGGATTACAGATTATCTCTTTATGCTAAATTATCAGTAATTTTCCATGTGTGTGTGAAAGGGGCTATTGATTTAACATGACTAATAAACACATGACTACGGGATCATCTCACAAAAGGCTTCATTTCAAACTCTCAACTGAAGTTATGAAGTGAGTTTGGAGTAAAAACATGCTATTATTTGCGGTAAACACTTGCAGCATTTATTACAGAGATCCACAGTTCACTGAGAAGAGACGCACATAGCTGTCACTAACACAGAGAGGTTATCTTGATGTCATTATCTTCTGATTAAATTAATTTTGTGTAGCTTATCAGTGAACTTCGACTCCGTGTAGTAAATGCTGCTCCATTTGAAAGCACGTGTTGGAGGTTTACTAGAACCGGCTTTACTGACAAATTGATCATTAAAATCACCTTCGATTACTCACCCAGCCCTACCCGACTCTGTCAAGTCTGCTGGATAATGCCAAATTACACGTTTTCCACATTTATCATTGGTTGAAGAATTCGTTTAAACTATTACCCCAATCCTGAATGTATCAACTGGAATTGTATTTAAACCTTCATTTACAAACAGTACTGAAAAAACAGCAATGAAAAAAAAAAACTGCACTGTTTTTATTTAACAACCAGTACATAACAGATCACAAAATGAAGAATCCTAGACTATTCATGCAGTTAGCAAAGCTAAAGCGCAGGTGTACTCATACCTGTGCAGACTCATCATAGTTGGGGTCCTTAGCATCAGGTTCCTCCAATTCATATACCATACCCGCTGCTCCCCAGACACCTTTACCACCTGCTCCACCTTTTCAGAAAAGCAATATGATACTGCTATAAAAAACCCAAATGCAACAAGTAGAGGGAAATAACCCTGAAATTATTCTTTTAAAAAACAATAATATAATTATAATATCTAATGTGTGATATACATATACATATATATACATACACACACACACACACATATATATATCGCACATATACACACACATAATTATACCAGATAAATTTCAGTTTTAAACCAAAATGCTTTCGTCACACCACACAAATAACCAAAGTTACTAAACAATAAATAAACAAAAATTATCTGATGGCACATTTTAACCGTGTCATTTCATTTACACAATGTGGATAACATACAAGTTAACATGTCAGCTGTGTAGATGCTAGTGCTGGATATTTAATATAGATTTTTATTATTATTATTTTGATTTGATAATGATATGGATCATTTAACCTTAAGAGAAAACATTTGGTCTACGCTGTTTTCTGCTGTCTTCACTAAACCATGAATTTACAGCACATCTGCCATCCAGAAACTGTTATAAGCTCTGTTCTTTTTAATATGAAACTAAAGCTTATTTCACAGAAGTTTTAGTTTAATCACAAAATAATAAAAGATAGATCAAATGGGTCATAACACATGAACAAAATTCAGCAAAACGGGATGGACACTTTATATTTAGATTTTCTTCAGATGTTTAAATGTCTTTTTATTAAACATATGTTTGAATATGTCACTAATACAAGCTTATAGCTCCTTTTATTCACCTGTTAGAGAAGTGTTTGTCATGTTCTTGCAATAAAGCGTAGTTTATTAATTGTCAAACTTTCAAACAGGAGAAAAAAAACATGCCTTTAAACTTTAAAGAAAAACATGTATTAATATAATAATAAGAGTGTATTGTAATAATAAATGATCAGTATTACCCTAATCGCTCAACCTTAAAACAGAATAATGAACTGAAAAGGTTCATTTCAGAATTTCACCTTTTTTGGGTAGTCCTCGACCTTTTCCGGTCCGCGATTTTCTATCATTTACAGCGTTTTTGCCTTTAGGGCTGTGTGGATCCGTAGAAAGCTCTCCTGAAACGGAGTCAGAGAGTGATTCCCTGGTCGAATCGCGGGAGGACGATTTACGCAGACGTCGCTTTGCTTTAGCTTTAAGTTTGGCCTCATGCAGGGCCTTTTCCTGAGGAGTCCAGTTCCCGTTCACCTCCAATTCGTTTAGATCCTCACTGCCAAAAGACCCATCCTCCTCATCACGCGGTTGCTCAACTGAGAATACACCTGTACCAAACATGGACAGAAAGGACAAGAGCTTAGATACAATGGCAAAAGTATGTTAGTACAGCTAATCTACATGCATGCTTTATTACTCTACAATAGCTTGTGCACGAATCTAGCTTCTACTTTAAAACTTCAAGTAACATTTAATACTGTTGCTGTTCATTGCATAATTTGCCATAAGAATATATAAAAAGATTAAATGATCAATCAGCCACACCACTTATATATATCTAACTTTTTTTTAAAACATATGAATATTAATGATAGCATTGACAGAAATGTTTGTCTTTCCTGCACACCTGGCCAGTTCTCATATTCTGATAAACCTTGACAAACAATGTTTTAGTTCCCAGCCCTAAACACACATAACCATCTTAATTCAAGCATTCTAGCACTTCAAGTGAATTACTTTCTATAACTCATGAGAATTATTACTGACTAGCAGAAAATGCACTGCTTCTTGTATCAAAAATTGGAAATTTAAAAGGTCACTTTAAATACCACTCAGAAATAAATGTACTTTTCCTCTGGTATAATGTTTTTGTTTTTTTTAAATGAAACACAGGAGACATAAAAACTCACACAATTAATTCCTATACACACTGACAAATTTGTCTCTTCAAGCCATAAAAATACCACACCTTGTTAATTGAAATATAATTCCAAAACATAATGTCAAGTTGAACAACATTAGCAAAATAAAATCCCAAGTTTTGTGACCAAACGTCTTTAAATGTCAAGTATGTACATTGGTATTTTATTGGTAAGCTAACTTTAGCTAATTTCAATGTGCCAATCACACAGAGCAACCGTGTTTCAGTGGTGCAATTGATAAAGTTGAAATACAGTACACTGACTAGCTTTGAATCTATGATAAATACAAATACAGGACTTCCAGGCATTACTTGGAAGAACATGACAGTTAGAAAATTATAATTGGAAATTTATCAAATTGGAATGGGTCAATGTAAGATTAATGTATAAAAAATATGAATGACAAGAAGCAGCAACAGATCAGCAACACCTTTTTTCCCATACTGTGACGTACATCAAAATGGAAAAGATTATTCTATTATTGGTTGTCGATTTAATCAGAATCGTTCCGATCGTTCCTTCATTCATCTTCGGAACACAAATTAACATTTATTGGATGAAATCCGAGAGCTCCCTCATCCTCCGCACACAGCATATGTCCTGACTCCTGAGACATTCAAAGTCCAAAAAAAGAATCAAAAACACTGTCAAAACATTCCATGTGACTTCACCTTTGACTTCTCTTCATTGTCAGGTTTTTAGGGTGCACTTTTTCTACGGTTAGTACAACATATTCCATTAGATTGAGTATCACAACATGCAAGCATTGTATCAATCATGATTATGATCAAAAGTAAATGCACACCCTAATTTGACACAGAAGACATAGTTGAATACATGAGTGTTCTTGGAGTTTCATATGATTACAATTGAACCACTATGGAATGTTTTGTTTTTGGTTCCTTTTCTGGACTTTGATCTTCTCAGAACTGTTGCTGTCTATGGGGGATGAGGGAGCTCTCAGGTTTCATCCTAAATATGTTACTTTGTGTTCTGAAGGTCTCAGCGGGATGGAATGACATGAGTGTGAGAAATAAATAACAGAATTTTCATTTTGGGGTGAACTAATCTTTTAAAAACAAGGTAGTATGCCCCAATTTTTTTTTCTACACCTTCAATAATGTCACCTTTTTCATCTTTGTTTATAACAAATGCCACTGTCATTTTTGTTTGCTTTATAATTATATTTCTAATTATAGTTAGCAGTGTTCTAACAAATGGTGAATGTAAAGGATTTGGTGTGGAGTGACGGGACTGCCAGTGTTTATTTGTGTTTCTTTTGTTGACATTTTACATTAAATCACTAAGTCAAAAATTTATCTGTTTTTATTCGCTCAATAATTGCCATTTCTGTCATGTGTGGCTTATTATCTGAAAAATACACTATTTATAATGCATAGTGTAGGGAAAATGGGATGCAATAGTACTCTGGTAAAATAAAAGCCCACTTTCAGGTCAAGGTCAACGTTGCTTCAAATATGAGCTGAATCTCATCCAACGGCATAGGTCTCTTGGTAAACCACATTGTGGCGATTTATTAAGAGATCTCGAAACTGCAATGACATTACAGTGTAAAATGTTTCCTCTTTTTACTGCTTCCACTGGACAACACAAAAGATACAGAGGGCAGTAGCACAAGGAGGCAGAAAAGCTGACGTTGCTTATTTTGAGGGCTTGCTGGTGCTCTTGCCAAGCCTGACTACATATGGCAGTGTACAGTCTGCGGGGGGGTTGCACATTGCAGGAGAAAGTAGGAGTAGGAGTGGCTTTCATGGTAATAAATACTCTCGCCCTAAATACTAGCTACGGTCAGACAAGAAACCACACTGTATTTACTAGTGTGTTTAAATCTGTACACGTGCCATGAACAGAAACACAAAAAATGAGCAGCAGGGCCAAAGCAGTAGTGTTACTGTACAAAATGCAGTATGTACAGTAAATGCTTTTGATTACCGATCAGACCCCTAGTGTTCTGAACTACATTGTTTTTCAATAACAACCCTATGGTGTTTCCTTTTGTGAAGTAAGTGGGTAAAAGGGAGGTGTAGTGCGTGTGTTCAACCAACAGTTTAACTGTCAATAAGGAACATTTGTGATGATAAACAGAAAAGGTCTTATCTGTTTTCGTCAACTATTGCTTATTCACCTCTGACTTCTGGGGACGTACATTAGACCCACTTTACAACACCACAGAGTCGGTAGTGCAAATCTACCATTCTAGCATGTGCATTTCACATTATGATATGACTGAATAAGATACAGATAAAAAAATAAGCAATTATCCATTTTGGGGTCCATACTGTGCAATCAGTTTGTTTCACGCTGAACAAAGACACACTTTAAACATGCAAAATATTAAATACAGCATTTTCACTGGTAAGACAAGCATGTAAAACATCAGCCATATGTTAAAAAAAACCCACAGCAATCATGTTAGTCAGAAAAGCAATAGGCAACTTGGGTGATTAGATTGTTTTTCCTTCTCAACTGACACATGATACACTACTAGCACCATGTGTGTGCTTAAACATTTTCATGACAGCCAACGGTTCACGTTTAACTGTCTGCCTCAAATATGCAGTGAAAAAAATGCTTAATCACAATGCTATATGGAAAAATAAAACACAGAATTTTTTTTATTACAAATGAACTTATTTTTGTCTTGTTACTGGAGATTGTAAACATTTTTCTCTTACTAACTCAAGCATTAGGCTACGTATTATTTGTGTAAAATAGTGGACATTTTCATTTTTTATTGTTGTTAATGATTTTTCACCAAAATCCCCAATAGACAAAAGTTTAAATTGTTTGATTGATGGTTATTTATATTTGAAAATATAACCACCACAATTGTTAATTGTATCTTTATGCATGCCTGTTATTTATCAAACACATTCGATCTGGTAACAAAATGATTTGATAGTGTAATAGAACAACAATTAGCTATGGTTCAGTACATAAAGGTGCAATTGAGGGGCCTTATTTTAATACAAAACATTAATAAAAATATATTAATTAAATAATTATTAATTAAAATTAAAAGGCAGAAAAATAACAGGATGACAGACATTTAAATAAAGTAAGTGACATAATACAAGTGACATGTTGTTTGATTTGCTTTTTTTTACTATACTGTTACATGCTTTTCAAGACATTAATACTTGCACAGATTTTCCATTTTTTTAATTACTTTTAAATCAGGTAATTAAAGTATGTTCAACAAAATACGTTAAAAAATTTTATTGCAAATGTATTTAAAAATAGATTGCATACGTTGGATAAAAAAAGCTTCACGAAGCCTACTAAAATCAGTTAGACATCAGATAAGAAATACTTATGGATGCCAAGTTCTGTGTGCAATCAAAAACCCTGTCGAGCACAACTGTAAAATGACCAGATTAGCCAGATCAGCAAACAGTCATCTACAAACACCATGGCACGTACTTAAGTTTTTGTGCACATTTTTTAGTTCATTGTGCAACAACCAGGGCAGCCGAAAAAAGCATATATCTGATTGCAATTTTTGTAAAATGTATCATTTCTGTGCATTCATGTGTGAAATACGAGTAAGCCGTTTCTAGTTTTCTCTGTATTTTTATTTGTGTTATTTTTTTCGGTAATTAAATGCATGTGTCTTGTGTGTGTTGGGCTCATCTGTGCTGTACTTACGCCATGTTAATTTAAGAAAGCTCGAAAACATTTCCTGAAGTAACATACAAAATACTCGCATTTAAACTCACGTGGCAAGAAAAAAAAACAACAACATCCGGGTATCTCAGCAAGGGGGCGTAGTGTTTAATATTGTAACAAATTTCCCTCAACAAAGACGTTGAATGGTTTTATCGTATACAAGATAAAATGCAAAGAGGTGTGATTGACAAAGGGGTGCATTTAATTATGCCACTGCCCATTCAATGTTGGTATGTTAATATGTCGACTTAGCAGGAACAAACACTAGCTTCCTATATGCTAGCCCGTTGGGCTTTAACTATGCTTTGATAAGTGGTAGAGAATCAACGTAAAATCGTTGTAAAATCTCATTAGATTATTGTTCCACGTATTTGACCGCTTTATTCGTATCACAATCATCTTTAAAAAAGAAAAAAACATTCTTAAAAAAAAAGTTTGCATTAAAGGGTTATGAACAAACATTAGCACGCAATAAAATATATTTATTGACGCAACTATGCACCGTTTACTTTTCCTGTAGTTAATAGCACACACGCGATATTCAAGTCTTTCTGCCAGAGCACATGGTGGAACAAGACTGCAACACAAGTCCGTGTCGTCTGCAGAAACGACATCTTAAAGACCAACGACCGTGTGGATTAATTAACCAAGTGTAAGCTGAATGCATAAATAGGCAATTGTTAAGACAATTAGAGGTTTAAAGCTCGTACCATCGTTTTGGGGGGCAGTGGTCCATGCTTCAATCTCAGTCGCCATTGTACGCTTGTTTACCGTCCTCCTAAGCCTGCAGATCACGGAAACAAGTAGTCACCATGTCAGTAGCAAACGTGCAAAATCGCTTGTTTTACACAACCAACATAAAATAGCAGTGCTTGGTCAGAAGGAAATATCTGACCGTTTTAATGTACATTGTATTCGTAAATGCGTGGAGCTTAGCCTCACCTTAAATTGAAGGCTCGTTAGTCACTTAAAATCTAACAGTAAGGTTGCTGGTAGTGTAAACAGTCCTTGAGGAAAAAGAGAAGAATCGAAAAAATATCGTATTCAATAATTTAAGTCAAAAATGTCTACAAAATATGTATTTTTGCATTAGAAGTGCACCAAGCACGTTGCAGAGGGGGACCAATAACATGGGGCAGTGTTTTCAACTTCAGACAGCTCAGAGGACGTCACATGAGTTGCGTGAGCCTCATGCATATTAATTACGTACGCTGTCTTAGTCCAGTAGGGACTGTGAACTCTTCGACAGTGGACAAATGAGCGAAGCGTGTGGCTTATGAATATTGATTGTGTAACGTGACTGGTCCCACACTGGTCCGACGAGTCCGATGATACAGGAAGCCTACAGAGTAACGTCACAACACTAAATTAATATTCATGAGGGAGGAAGGGCAGGAGTAAAACGGATTCTTTGGTAAACAAATTTCAGTTTTGGAATCCTACGTCCATTCTGAATTATTTTAAACTGCTTAAAATCTGCAATATATATATAAATAATAATAATAATAATAATATGATAATATAATTTCAGATTTTAAGCAGTTTAAAAGAATTCAGAATGGACGTAGGATTCCAAAACTGAAATTTGTATATATATATATATATATATATATATTGTTTATATATATTGTTTATTTCTCTGGGGATATATATGTTTATCAAATTAAAACTTGTGAATCCAAAACGACATTGAAAGGGGAAAAACATGAATTATAACTAAGATTTCAGTTCTGCATTCTACAAAACTGCAATGAGTTCTCTCTCTCTCTCTCTGTGTGTGTGTGTGTGTGTGTGTGTGTGTGTGTGTGTGTGTGTGTGTGTGTGTGTGTGTGTGTGTGTGTGTGTGTGTGTGTGTGTGTGTGTGTG
Organism: Danio jaintianensis; assembly: GCA_903798115.1. Classification (NCBI taxonomy): domain Eukaryota; kingdom Metazoa; phylum Chordata; class Actinopteri; order Cypriniformes; family Danionidae; genus Danio; species Danio jaintianensis. Next base: position 1,580,886 of record CAIGQV010019068.1, on the reverse strand, counting down.
TGTGTGTGTGTGCAGACGTCTGCTTTTTGCCAAACACCAATTGAGTTTTTAAATTCACCATTACGACACCAGATGTCGCTGTGACCATATGGTTTCAATAGAATTTGCCCACCTCAGTGTTTCGTGTGTGTATCTCACACTGACAACTGTATAATTGCGCTTTATATTTGTTTCTTAAATATTATATTAATAAAATATTTAATAGTATTTTTATGCTTATATATTAGCTCATGGCGGGAGGGTGGCTTAGTGGTTAGCACTGTCGCCTCACAGCAAGAAGGTCGCTGGTTCGAGTCTAGTGGGCTAGTTGGCATTTCTGTGTGGAGTTTGCATGTTCTCCCCGTGTTCGCGTGGGTTTCCTCCGGGTGCTCCGGTGGATTGAATGAACTAAATTGGCCGTAGTGTATGAGTGTGAGTGTGTGTGTGAATGCGAGTGTGCATAGATGTTTCCCAGTACTGGGTTGTGGCTGGAAGGGCATCCGCTGGGTAAAACATATGCTGGAATAGTTGGCGGTTCATTCCGCTGTGGCAACCCCTGATAAATAAGGGACTAAGCTGTAGGAAAATGAATGAATGAATATAGCTCATCAAAATCAACTTGACCTTAGATCTTATTTTTGTTTAATTAATCCTTTCATTCATTTTCTTTTGGCTTGGTCCCTGATTTATCAGGGGGCGACACAATGGAATGAACCGCATAATTAATCCTTTATGTTTTTGATATTCCTATTCTTTCCTTCCACCCCACTTTTATAAATTATTTCTATAGTTTCCGAGATATTTACATCAGTTTATTTAGGTTATGCATTTAGTAGAGGCATGCTAATAAGCAAGTAGGCCTGTTGTGGTGGCAGTTCTGATCATAGACATTATACATTAGATAGCTATCTATTATGTAATGTCTATGGTTCAGATTACAGTAAGCTAATTTAACTAATCTTTAAGTGATGGATATGTGATCATTTAGGGAAAATTTGAGAATTACAGGGAGATGAAACTGCATTAACTGCAGATTGCGTTCATTTTTCATTCATTCATTCATTCATTTTCTTTTCGGCTTAGTCCCTTTATTAATCTGGGGTCGCCACAGCGGGATGAACCGCCAATTTATCCAGCATATGTTTTACGCAGCGGATGCCCTTCCAGCTGCAACCCATCACTGGGAAACATTCATACACACTCATTCACACCCATACACTACGGACAATTTTAGCTTACCCAATTCACCTATAGCGCATGTCTTTGGACTTGTGGGGGAAACCGGAGCACCCGGAGGAAACCCACGCGAACACGGGGAGAACATGCAAACTCCACACAGAAATGCCAACTGACCCAGCCGAGGCTCGAACCAGCGACCTTCTTGCTGTGAGGCGTTCATTTTTATTTCATTTAATTAAATTTAATAGAAGTGTGATCAGTGGCATCATATACAGTCTATGGTGGCATCATGTAAAATGCTAAAGTAATATAATGTAGAGAGAAAGAGAGAGAGAGAGATTATAAAGATTATCCAAGCCAGAGTTTTTTAATGCCATACATCAAATGTTATGATTGTTGTGCAAAGGCTCAATATAATCAAAAATGAATGTGAAAAGGAATGTATCTAAAATACTTAGAAAATGGCTACTTTTTGTTAAGTAACATATCACATTTTAAAACTTGTTTTTCATTATTATTACTTTTACATTGGATCTTATGTAATCATTATTTCTGTATTAATTATTTGATAATCAATAGATTATTTTTGTTTACAATAATTTGTATTTCATTCTTTGTTTTATACAACTGTGTTCTTATTTATTGTGCTTTGTTATTTAAATTTTCTGAGAGAAATGTGTCTCTTGCAAGCAGTTTGTCAAGCACACTCACATTTTCTGTAACCATTTCCATGGACCCAAGTTTAAAAACCTCTAGTCCAAGATTCTGCAACAACAAGGTTATGCATGGTCTGTCTTCTCTCTCTCTTATTTTGGAGTCCATTAAGTGGCCCCCACCCCCGATTTGGTGACGTGCACAGCTGCACTTGTGGGTTGGAAAAACACATTCACAGGCACACCAAGGCTGTGGACTTTTAGCTTTCTTTTCATTCTTACTTAGTTACAATAAAGTTTCTTAGTTACAATAAAGTTTCTTAGTTACAATAAAGTATTTTGCTTTCCTGTGTTTTTTTTTTTATTCAATTTTGATATTAGATTTATTAGATCTATATTAGAAATGCAACTATAATTTATATGTTGTAAACAATAGCGCTGTGTGTGCAATGCAGTGCTATGTTTAAAATAAATTCTACTTTTGTAAAATCCTTTTTCACGATCCTTTATTATGCATGCATGGCTTTAAAAATACTCCAACACAATAAATAAAAATATGGGGAATAATGTTTGCAGTTTTTTTTTATGTGAAAGAACTACTTATCTGTAAGTGAAGAGTTCAGATGCAAAACCCTCTAAATCCATCAGACCTCTTTTCTTGTAAATGAGCATTTTTATCAGGCTCCTATGATTAGGTTCAGAAGTTTCATTTTATAGGTAATGATAAGGTTATTAGCTGGTAAAATCCACCTATTGGGACACGACATTGTAAATAGTTGAAAAATAACTAAAGATGTAATTAGAAATTATTTTACCAAACATAAAACACATTACACAAACCACCTAAAATTAAAAATACACAAATCTGTCAAGTAAGTGGCGGTTCATTCCGCTGTGGTAACCCCTGATAAACTAGAGACTAAGCAGAAGGAAAATGAATGAATGAAATCTGTCAAGTAAGTGCATTAATTAATAATCTGACATATAAAATCTTAACAATCTGTTGTCATTTCTGATATTTAGGATTTTGATTTAATGTAAGTAAAGCAATGTAAACATTGCAAACTAAGCTTGTTAGACTCAAATAGCGTAAAAACATTGTGAAACATCTATATCTGCGTTGTGCATTGTCCATTAATATAAAAAGCTTATCAGACGTATAGGTAATATGAAGTAATATAAATAATGTATAGTTTTATACATTTTATTTATATAAAAAAAAATAGGTTACATTAACAAATAAAACACAAAGTTGGCCTACTGGACAAAAATAGGATGTCTCTTCATTCATTCACTCTCACCATACTCAAGGTCTTAATCTCTTTTTCGTCTCTTGTTTATCCTCATAGCATCCATGTGGGATAAAAGAACAGCATCTTAACTTCGTCTTTCGTGAAACGGAGTTGCCGTTTAATGTATAGTAAATCGGACTCATTCAAAGTAGCGTCGCTGCGCAAAAAACGTTATAAATGCACGCTACACTTCCGACTGTACAGTGTGTTTTCTTTTTCTTATAATGCACAGAGTTTTAAGGCGCGTTTTCATTTACCATTCAGTGACAGTCAGACAGGTTTATGCAGTTCTTCGAACTCCATCTTTGAAAATCTGAATCTGAAGCGGAATTTTTTATATATATATATATATATATATATATATTTTTTTTATTGGAAATACAAAATCCAAATACAACAAAATGGCATTCAACTTTACACATTATGTATCACACATGGAAGACTCAACACAAAATAATATACACAAGTACAAGAAGTGTAAAAATCATCCAAACAAAAATAAAAAAAAACATTAAAAGAAAAAAAAAATATATATATATATATATATATATATATATATATATATATATATCAATGTAAAACATATTGGCTATGGCAAGTTATATAATACAAATAAATTAAATATTTTAGAGGCAATTTTGGTTTTCATTTTGGCCAGGGCATCTGAAAAGATTTTAAGTTCTTTTATAAAGACACTGTGTAGTGGAGGTGTTTTGAAATATCTGCATTTGTGAATAAAATATTTGGCTAATACAATGATAATATTTATCAAATCGTGCAAAACAGAGCAATCTTTAATCTGAAGCGGAATCTCCTCATAAAAGCTGGCGTATCAGCGCGCTGCTACATTGAAAACATATGATTCGATTTGCGCCTTCTGATTGGTTCACGGGACATAGCGGCTTTTGCTGTCAAAGGCAAGTGGCGTTTAGAGGCTTTTGCCAACAAACTGTTATTTCTGAATGGACTGACTAGATGATTTCAAGCAAAAATATTTGTTGAACATGTACTACGTGCCTAAAGCATTCGCTCAATGTCATTAGCTCATTTTTGGTGTGGCGTTTAGCGGCTTTTGCATCTGAACTCTTCAAGTTATCATTGAGATCTCCTGACACCCCACTGTCCTCTGTGTTTACACAGAACACAAAATAACTCCCTCAAGCCCAAAGTATACTTTGGCTGTCCACACACCACTGTTCACTTAATGTGATTTTCATCATTAAGAGAGTCTGCGGACGTCCTGTATACACTGTCCCTGTCCAGATGTAACCTATAATGCGTAATATATTATATATATAATTATATATTACCAGAACGAGAGCCATATCAACCTAGAAAATGTATTATAAATATACTACATATCAACAGTTCTGTCTGGTTCTTGAATCTGATTGGCTGTTAGCCGTGTGATATTCTGCCAGTAACAGCACTCGTACCGCCTCTTCACCCTTCACCCTTGTGTATTACTCCGCCCACATACAGTGACAAGCAGAGGACACTTTGACAAAAGTTTGACAAATATTGCTGCTTTTGGGCAACATAATGTACTTTTGAGGCTTTTTTAGTCAAGAATGTAGTTGTTTAGATTGCAACTATGCAGTTTATTTATAAGGATAGTGCCTATTTTTAAATATTTATAATTTCTGAGAGACTGCGTCGGCGGCCATTAGCCTGTCATACTTAGCAAAGACGGTTGACGATGATCATCCACAAGATGGCGACAGAGTCCGCATAATAAGTCCTTAGAAGATAAACAGCTTAATTTTTAACTACAGCTGATCAAAGCAGTAGTTAAAACAGGTAAGTGATATTCTAAGTCGATCTCTCTCTTTTGTAGTGCTGTATTTATACCAAATAATTGTAGTGTATTGAGTGTGAGATGATAATAATCAAGGAACTTTGTTGCCAGCAAGTGAAATTATTTTACACATCGCTGTTACCTAATTATAGCTGGGAAGTATTTCCAGGCGCTGTTTAAAACCATTGCGCCTGCTGCAGCCATGGTAGGCTACGACAGCAAAGTTCCTTGATTATTATGCCAAAATGAGAGTTTAGTTCCTAGATAGTAACCTAGAAAATAGCAACTTGTCATTTTCCATTGGTCTTAGTACACAATGTAACTACAGAAGTGTCAAGCTTTCAATAGGAAAATTATCAAAACTCTTTTTGAAAAGTTTGAGCAAATTTTTTTTGTCTAATCCGATTCAACGATCTGTGCTAAGGGGAGTTAATTCAGATAATGAGATATGTTGTATGAACTCGATGTGTCACATAAGAGAGACCAACAAAATATTGCAACGCCATGGATCCCTAGGACTGGAGCTGAGAACCACTGAGATAAAAACAGACATAATGTCCACATAAAAATATATCAAAAAGTATTTTTGGTACACCAAGCTAACAATATGTTTTAAAATCTATCAAGTACATAACATGGACAGGCCATGAAACCCTTTATTGTTTTGGACAATGAGGGGCCCATGCAGCCAAAAAGGATGAGATTGATTGCCCTGAACTTTCTGGGCATCGTTGCAATATAATACACTTGCAGGAAGAACCATTTGAACTCTTTCAACTCACCTAGTTCCTGCAGAAATTAGTCATAAAATGTGCTGTGATCTTAAAATCACAGGTGTGTTTTCATGTCACTGTTGAACATTAACATTCTTGGTGGAAACATGATGTGATATAAAACTAATGATGTCTACAAAAGATAAATGGAATCTAGAGCAAGCTAACTTGGAGTCAAAATAATGACTTGTGATAAAAACCCTGTACAACATATTTTGAGTTTGCAGTTTGCAAGAATCATTGTCTTGTGCAAACCTTGTGACAAACAGTTATTAGAAATCTCAAGATTAAAAAGTGCATAAAGAGTCACAAAGTATTTTTAAAAGCCTTACTGTTAATCAAAATAGATCAATAAGATCAATAGTCTCTAAATAGACAAAGTTCAATAGTGCTGCTGCACTTTTTATGAGTGGGTGTCCTGCAAAGATGTTTGCAAGTGCACAGTGCAGAATTTCTTCACAGATATATCTCAAACATTCAGATATGTTTCTGTTATTTTGCTGACAATATTAAATCCCACAAACATCAAAACCTCATCTACTCATCAACTGCAAAGTGTGATTGGAAATCAGAAATAAAATGACTTCTGAAGTTGCCCAGTCAAGATCTTAACCCAACTGAAATGCTTTGGCATTGAAAGGACATCCCAAGGATCATAATTATGAAGCTGCAGAATAGATTTGGCTGTTTTGTAAAGAGTACAGACAAATATTTTAGCCAATTTTCCCTCATGTAGTTCAGAAGACTGGTTTATAGACACACACGAAAATGGGTTCTTCACAATTTTGGGTTAGTCAAGGTGCTATTTAGCACCAACAAGGGATTTTTTGGCTTTTAATTATAGAGGAACCAATTTTTAGTGTTATAGAGCACCAGTATAGGTTCTTTAGTTTTTATTTGGGGTGGTTAAGGTGCAAAACATCACCACCTTTAAATAGGTGCTATGTTGCATTTATTTAAAATATATGATTATGAGCCAAATAACAACTTTTAGTGCTATTTTTGTTCGTCAACACAACATTTCCAAAACAAAAATTTCGGATGAACAGACTCCAAATTTCAAATTACCCCTCACAAATTTTCAGTAGATTTGTATCAGTAAAATGGGCAATTGATTGCATTGTATGTTGGAATGCACTAGAATAAATTGTGTTTAGATAACAGATGAAAAATGCAGGGCCGGATTTACCATATGGACATTTAGGCACCATGCAGCGTTGTGTGAAGTAAATGTTTTCAAAACGCAGGTGAATTGACTGCATGGGTAACTGTAAAAGCCAACTCTGGACTCTTGAGCATTACTGAGTTACATGGAAAGTGAATATCTACTGCCCGTCATATCGTATTCTATTAAATAATATCAGCTTTCTAAATACCAATACATGGTAAACACTGAAAAAAAATGGTAAAAACCAAACCTACAAAATGAATACCCTACTGTAGAAATCATTGTAGAAACTGGTTAAGTTTATTCATTTACGCATAAATCAGACAAATAATTATCTTATTTTGTTTTTCTGTCACTTCCTATTCAACTCCTCTACTAATCAATCCTCATGGTTCTTCACCTCAGTTGTCTCCTTTTCCCCTTCTCTCTCCTCTGCTGAGTTCAGAATCTCCAGCAGAATGTAGGTCAGCAGTCGGTGCCGAGTTACCAATTAGAAACAGCTGTGTGTTTTTTTTTTTTTGTCCAGAGTAAGCGGAGGTCAGCGATTTCTGCTTTCTGTCTCATTTTTCTCGGGCTTTCTTTCTTCTTTCTCAGTTCCAGACTAAAAAAAATAACGTGTTTACTCCCCATTTTCGCTGAATTATGCTATTAACCCCTCAGCTCAATGTTTACACTCATTCTCCCCTGAAGAAATTGTTTATTATGTTTAACCATGAGTCATTTCAAAACTTGCGGGTAAAAAAAGTATTGAACACGTCACCATTTTTCTCAGAAAACATATTTCTAAAGGTGCTGTTTCTTGAAATTTTCACCAGATGTCATTAACAACTAAAGTAATCCATATATACAAAGAAAAAAAAATTAAGTTGTGTGTAATAAAACAAAATGCATAATGAAATGTTGGAGGGAATAGGTTTTGAACACATGAAGAAAAGTAGTTGTAAAAAGGCACATGAAGACCAGACAGCAGCTGAAATCTTTTAAAGCAACCCTGTAAATGAATATTTGCTGCTTCAGACCCAACACCTACATTATCAGGATGATGAAGATGAAACCAGGGTGGAAACTCTTAATTGGTTTCAGAAATGAAAATAAAGCTGCTAGAATGGCCCAGCCAATCATCTGACCTGAATCCAACTGAAAATATGAACTAAAGATCAGACTTCATAGAAGAGACCCACGATTTTTAGACTCTGTTGATGTCTGGGGGAAAAAAATCACACGTGAGCAATGTGTGAAACTCCATACAAGAGGAGCATTGTAGCTGTCATTAAATACATTTCAGTAGTTCAGTGCCTTCTCCTTGTGTCATTACATTATCATTACACATAACTTTTTTCTTTTAGTTTTTATTTGTATGTTTGGGTTTTTACCAAACTCTGGGTTAATTTCATATCATCAGCTCTTCATAGACTATATATTTACCAGGAAAAATCATGACATGTCCAATACATATTTTACCCACTATATATACTATTATTATTATTTTATTGATTTTTGTTTTTGCAAATATCTTTGCAAACATAACTGGAGGGTGAGCAAATGATCACAATTTTTTATTTTGTGTAAACTGCTCAAACAAACATGCACAAACACACACTAAAACCAAACTTTTTTTGCAAGTTCTTAAAAGAATACAATAAAAATGAAGGAATATATATATTTTATATATATATATATATATATATATATATATATATATATATATATATGTACAGCTGCCATGGAAATGCATTCTTATATCTCCAACTTTTGTGGCAAATTATAAAGAAAATATTAGTAGTTTACTGCTTTATAAAGAATGCATAACAAATACACACACATTGCAGCCTACAAGATCAGAAAAAGAAGTCTTGCTTTGGAAAGTAGCCACTTGTAGTACAGATAGATGACCGAGAGCCGACCGCGCCCTAGACATAATTATGTAAGTATCAGCAAACTTTGAGGGTTTCATTGAATAATAAATATGTGTCCATTACCATCTTACTTTTTTAACATGAATCAGTGAGTTGCACTTGTATTTTAATGTGAATGTACCTCAGTGAACGATCAGAAACTTGACTTTCAAAAACATTTTCTTTCCGCTGAGTTCTTCCAGAGACAACTTTGCCACTGCCAGCAGAAGTTCACTAAATGAGGTTATATGAAAACACGCCCAGTGTTTCTTTCAGCCAATCATCAGTACGTGGATGATACGTCAGACCAATGAGCGATTTGGGGGTTGAGTCGCACGTACTGTTGCTAGGGCATGGCTTCAACATTGTTACTATCACTGACTAACCAATCATATGACATTTCGCAATGTGTCAACATCTTTCCTATGAATTTCTCTCCTTGAAGTCTTTGATTGGATACAAATGTTTCCAAGGCCCGCCTTTCATACTTTTCTGTCGTCTTATTGGGCACAGAAACCATCAATCAATCACCAGATTTTAGTTTACGTGCAGTCTGCATTAATTTTTGTTGAGAGTCTGTACGACTCAGAATTGAACCGTTCATATCGAGCGTCATCACTTTTTAGTTAGTTAGTTTGTTTGTTTGTTTGTTTGTTTTTGTTTTGTTTCTCTCTTTGCTTTAGACCTTTTATTAAAGTGTGCATTCGTTTTTTGTGTGTAATTTTATTTCTGCAAATACACCAGGATGGAACTTAATTCTCTTCTCCTACTTCTTGAGGCAGCAGAGTATTTGGAAAGAAGAGACCGAGGTATAACGATGATGACTGCTTAACTAAAACTATTCTTTGTATTTGTGATTTTTCGTTGATTTACCGGTCTACTGGCACTTATAAACCTGTCTGCTGATCAAGTGTAGTTTAATTGAAGCCCAGAGGGACGACAGGATCTTGTTATTGTGAGATTCTAAGTCTTTAAATGTTAAATCCTCGGAATGATGTGAGCTACGTGCATGTCATTATTTCTAGCACTGTTAAAATGTTGTTTCGTTTTCAATATTCCGTCAAATGTAACCAGGGGGTGGGGGTGTTTGCTTTACAGTACGTTACAATCATGATTCGTCAATTGTGAAACGCTTTGCCATAAAATATGTCAATTGTCTAACTTTTTAACTCAGATTTTTGTTCATTACATCCCATATGTCTGTATTTAATGCTGCTTGCGTTGACTTTCTCGCTAGAAGCTGAACACGGTTACGCATCTGTTTTGCCGTACGATAGTGACTTTTCCAGAAAGAAAACTAAATCACCCATTTCAAGAAAAAACCACAACAACAGGTAAATACAATGCAGTGACATTGCTATAATAATAAATGGATGGACATATTACAACCGTGTATTCTAACGTTACATGTATTCGCCATTTTTGTTGTTGGGCTTGGCTGTGTATAAACATTGCCACGCGTACAGCGTCAACTTTCTGCTGCTGCTGCTGCTTTCCCTTTTCTACCGCTGACATTTCCCTTAACTCTGTCATTTTCTTGTAGTAACACCGGTCGTATCATTTACCACAAACTTTTTTGTGACTGAAGAAGACTGCCCATTTAAACAAAAACAAAGTTATCGTACGTGCATGAAGTAGCTGGAAGCTTACAGCTATTTACTGTACTTCACATTACATTATATAAGCACTAATGTTTTCAAAGATGTGTCAGTGATGTTTTTTCGCACAACGAAAACAAACAAAAAGTGTCGCTGCAATGTTTTGACTATTCATTACGTCTGAACTGTGTCACATGCTTATGTCATAGACAGTATGCTTATAGTAGTGAGGCTAGTTTAGGTGTGGTGAAACTCTCACTGCTGGGTGTGGTGTGAATAGACCCAAGTCAGCTGCTACAGAGCTTTGACCCCTGGATCTGTTTTGCTGCATTAGCCCCCTTTTCCTTGCAATGTCAAAGCAAAACAGCAGGATCCCAGTGTGCAGCCCTTCCCCCACAATATGCATAGAAAGCACTGAAAAAAGGAAATCTATGGAACTAGGGCTGTCCAAGAAATATGTGACTTATTATTTTTTTTAATAAAATAAAAACATTTACAGGCGGTTCATTCCGCTGTGGCGACCCCTGATTAATAAAGGCACTAAGCCGAAAAGAAAAAGAATGAAAAACATATACACAATAATATGTCTCTAATTAAACCTAAATGGCCATATATAAGCTTACGAACAAACAACAAAACAAAACAAAAACATCTGACATTGCAGACTTCGTGTAGTTTAATTTAAAAAAAATTTCTTCCAGGCAGCACCATATTTTCTGCACTAACCTCATATGCTGAAATTGGGTTTTAGTCACACTGTTATCACAAATAACATTTTGGCGTTTAACATATCTTGCTTTGCTGTCACATGCATGTCATTTGCATTTATTTAATACTCAAGGAAGCCTATTAAGGAAAAAGTGGAAAAAAACGCCATATTATGGCCTTGGTGGAGCAGAAACTGTTTTGACACACCAAACAACTGATGCTATGACCTACATATTTTGCTTTTATCTTGCATTCACTGCAATCCCTCAATGTCTTTGTTTGTTTGTTTGTTTGTTTGGAGAAAATGTAATTGCCCGATCATACACCCTAGCATTCATACTCTGGACTAAAATAGCAATGCGTTGTAGCGTGCTGAATTTCCTCTGCGTCATTGGGTGCATGCTGATAGAGCTTTACTTACTGTGATATTGGCTTAATAGACACATTAAAGAAATGGGGAATGATTGAGCTTTTTTGTATAATGTAGTATTTAAAACCAGACAGAATGTGGTTTGTACGTGTATTTGTGTAGGGGTAAGGGAGCATCAAAATCATTCTTTTGTCCTTTTATTTATGCATTCATTCCAATCCCATTGCATTTGTCCAATGATAATGTTTTAGATTATTTATACTTCGCATGACAATAGGGATGTTTTTGTATGTTAACTGTATAACATCTAGATTGACGACAAGAGTGCATATGTGATGCTAAAAGCAAACTCTGCACTTTTGCTGTACTTGAGGATGATCACTTTTATGCCACATCGCTTCACTTTATCATCATTTTATTAGTAGTATTTTAATATATGAATTTAAATATAATTTGTAGAGTCAGTACTCTTTTTTAAGTGAAAAGATTATTGTAATGAATTATTTTATAGTCTAATCTATAAGTAGTATTTTCATATTTTAATTTGTTTTATATATATTATATATACATTATGTATACATTTTTAACTAATCTAATTAAATGTTTCTGTTTACTTTCTTCTCAGGTCATCACACAATGAGCTGGAAAAACACAGGTAAGAACATATCAGATATCCTAATGAACCTGCATGTAACCATCAAATAAATGTCAATGGTTATAATTTTACATATTTTTCAAAAGCCACTGTCTTGTTGTAACAATTTCAGTTGTATAAAAGGTCAGCAGGGTTCAACATTTGTAGGTGAATATTATTATTCATGATCAGCTTATTATCCTTAATATAATAGCATAATATGTTGACGTTATTGTTCATAAATTATGTTTGTGTCACATTAAATATTTGCCATTAATATACCTACTCAGTGGCCATGGCAATAATATAATCATGAAATAGTAGCTGGGGTATAATTTTATCATCATCACATGATATTTTGGGGGATGATTTTATCTATTATCATTGAGCATGGGTTGGATTTTTTTATATAATTCTGAGTGGAGTAGAGGCTTTAGGCCATTCTATTTGTATTGTTGCCAAAGTGGTTGGTGAGGTAAAAAAAAAAAAGTTAATAATAATAAAAAATTGCAGACCCTGATAAATGTAATTGCCTGATCATACACCCTAGCATTCATACCCTTGACTATAATAACAATATGTAGTTAAAAATGCATATGTCGTTTGTGACTTAGTTAAATACGAAGTAAGTCATGTTACAACTTTGTGCTTTTGTGCCAGGGTTTGAGTGCATTTTCATGTGTGAGATAAGATTGATGTCCCTTGTCCTGATATCTTGGAGTTTGCCAGTCACATGCTTGTGTTTGAGGAATTGACTGCTGCTCTGTGAGAAATATGTTCGGTCATGTCTTTTTTACACAATTGGGCTCCTGAACTATTGACAGCACTAAACAGGAAAACCATACAGGCAGGTTTATGACAAGTTTTTGAAGGGACATAATAATACAAAGGAGAAAAAAAGGCATTCCAGAATCAAGCTTCCACAACTTCCTGTTTTGGTAACTCTCTGCGAGGGCATAACAGTTCATTGTAAATTCTGCAGTAATAATTGGCAAAAATGGTTGTTGCAAGAGTTGTTTGATTCATTCAAATTTTAGTTTTGAATAGGTGCTGTATTGTATCCTTTTGGGATAGCTTGAGCCGTGTGTTTATAATCCCAACACTTGAACTGAAGCTTTTATTTCTTCATGAACCTGGCTAAATTGAGGTGTCTTTCTATGCGCTTCACTGATTGAGCAGCATTTGAAGTTTTAATTGCAGTGACCGTGACATTTACTGCAATTTTAAGCAAAATTGAAATGTTTGTGTTCTGTATTTGATGATTTGATGATCTGATAGGCTTTTGTTCTTCAAAGTGTTATGGAAAGTTAAACGATTATAGCAAATCAGTTGCAATGTCACTAGTCATTTAAAACTTTATTAGTTCAGATGTTCTGGTAGTATCTATAATAGATGTCTTCGTGTAGAGCAGGAAGATGATTCTAATGATTTTGTTTCCTTATGCTGCTTTAGAGATATTTTTATCTTTGATTATGCCATCTGGCAGAATATCTGAAGTCAAAGAAGGTCAGGATTTTTTCTATCATACTTAATACTGGTTACAAAAACTAGACTTCCTCATTTCAGTTTGAAAGGTTTTTTAGACTTATGTTTGTGCATGACAGATAATGTCAGAGCAGTCTAGCTGTGAGATGTTTGTCTACATTATTAAAATTCTTAAGTAAAAAACAACAACAAAAATGAATTGTTAAATTAAAATATTAAGTGCATTAGTGCCATCTCACTATTTAAACAGTACTGGTTCCCATTTCCCCCCACAATTTTCATTGGGATTCAAAATGTCTTTGTGACTTAGGCCTCGAAACATATAAACCTGCTGAAAATGGTGAATCACAGTATTATTTTAAAATATATATAATTTTTTAACCAAGGTGTATACTTTCTAGCTTTTATAGAGGGAAAGAACTACAATCTCATAGAAATCCTTTAGAAATATACAGCTATTAATGTGCAGTCTGTATCTTTTGAAGCAATATATTTGTATTGTATCACAAAATATAAACAAACACTGTGACTCTGTGATTGGTGGTATTTTCAGCATCATGGCTGATTAAATTTTTTTGCATGAATTCAACTGTTGAACATAATGGTTTAAAAATAGGTTGAAGCAATGTGATTTATATGGGTTCAACAAAAGCATATACAATCGATTACTGACCTTTGAACTCACAACAGGTCTGTTTATCAATCATTGCTAAAATAGTTTTTTTTTTGTTGGGCTTTCTAGTAGCTCATCCATGTGTTCTATACTCTTCACAGTACCATGTTTTTTAGCCTTTAGAGTCTGCAGTTTTGTTACACACACATGCACACACACATACTCTCTCTCTCTCTCTTGGTGATTTCCATAAAACACATGCAAAGCTAAACTGGCTTTGACCAGGATTCAGTGCTACACAGAGAATTATTGCTGTTTGAATTGAAGCGTTGACTGTAAGATTAAGTTTGTTTTGCAGGGCTGAAGTTCATTCACTTGGCTCTCAAAAATAATTGTCCACCTTTATAGAGTTTGCAAAAAGAACATGTTGTTGACGTTGAATTGAATTTAGTATATTGTCGTGCCATGACTCCCAGGTCAGATATTAGGAAGGAAGAAGAATATCATAAAAGCAATTTTAAAGCAAAACCATTGTTCATTCATGTGACATTACTAACTTGAAGGGCATTTTTCTGCTGACCACTTGTGAGTGAATCACCATAGACATCTTAATTCTGAAACAGGGCCTGTGACATGCAGATGATTCCAGAAAGCACCATGGAGAAATGAACGCTGGTCATATTTACCATTTACCATTTTGCTATAAAAGCACTTAAAGGCCATAGGTATAGCTAAATAGGCATATAAGGAAATAAAGTATCTTCCAAGATCCAGTGTCCTTTCTTAATTGTTGGCCCCCATCATGACATTCAGCAAAATTCATCATATCAAAGAAATTATGCACAAAATAATTGTAAAAATATATATCAGCCAATGTCCAAAATTCCAGCTGTTTTTGTTGTGAATTAAATGAAAACAGAGTAGTGATAGTAAGTAACAGGAGTGGGGAGAGTAATGGGTTTGGGAAAGGATCTTGAGGCGGAACTTGTCTTCAGTTATCTAGTGCTGGTGCATAACCATAGACTGTTAAAAAAGATGGACACACATCTCCTCTTCCTTCCGCTTTTGAGAAGTGTAATGAAAATGTCCCACGCTGACCGCTGTCATCATCTGGAACTGGAACTTACTGAATCAAGCACACAATCACACCAGTTGTTTTGCTAAAACGAAACTAAATACATATATTTTAAACTAAATAAAAGCAAATGTATAAGGAAAAACAAACAGCTGGGCATGTTGAGAACTACCTAAAGTTATTGAATTAATATTTAAGAAAAATTATTGAAAATATTTGAAGTGCATTTATTTATTTATTTATTTATTTATTTATTTATTTATTTATTTATTTATTTTTTAGCTTGACTCTTGTCCCGTTTGGCTCATGTTTATATGAAGCAGTCAGTGTTTAGACCTGTACTGCCTTCAGCCACGAGGAGGTGATCAACATGTTTTGGCCTCACTTTACAGGATGCATGATGCCATGGCTCAGATGGCAGTTCCTTAATCTTACACAATAGGTTTGGCTCTAATGCTCCATCTTTTAAAACTGATTATAAGCACTGTTTTCAGATCCTTTCCTAACTGTTGTTTTCTCACTGCTGTAAGTTTACTTGTAGTTTTAGCTTTTTTAGCAGTAAATTTGCTCTCCAGTGCTGCTGTGGTGATGAGTGATGACATATGATTTTGTCTTGCCTCGTCTATTACACAGACAGAAGACCTTTTTCATGTCCCTTTTCTTTTTTTTATCTCCTCCCTTTCTGGACTTGCTTCACTTTGCTAACAGGATGTTTCGGTATATGAGGAGGTGCAGTGGCTTAGTATAGCATGTTTTAAAAGAATCTGTAGTTTAGTGACCACTTGTCAGTGCCCATTTTTTACATATAAAATGAAATAATACCCTGTAGAAAAAGGCATTAAAGGGATAGTTAAGGACTATCTTACCCAATAACGAAAATTCTGTCATCATTTACTCACCCTTCACTTGTTCCAATCCTTTTTGAGTTCCTTTTTTTTTATTACAAAGGAAAATAATTTGAAGAAAGCTGAAAACCTGTAAACATTGCCTTCCAAAATATTTACTATGGATACTTTAAAAATTAGTTGAAACCTGATAAACTTATGTAAGTAGCATAAAAAAAACATTTGTTTTGATGATTTTTTTTACAGTGTACAGCTTTTTACAGAATGTTATTTTGTTTAATAAATCTTTTCATAAATGCATATATGTGTGTGTATATAATATACATGCATTTATGTATAGAAAATCAAGTATAGAAAATCAAAAAGCTCTCAAGAAATAAAGTAAGTGGCTGCTATATACAGTAATAAGCCATTTTTATTTCATTGACATTTACAAATTACTATATAATAAATAACGAAAGCATTGTTTAAAATAGGTCATTCGAATATCGACCGTAATTAGAAATTTTTTTTTTTTTTAAAGAACACTGCTTTCATGAGTAGACAAATGCTGTTTCTCAATCAGCGCCCTATAGCTCTCAAGGTCGTTCATCAGCAGATTGCGTGCATGAATTCGTATAGGCAGTGATAAGAGTCTTTAATCAAAACTGGAGTTTATAAACAACAGCAGAACTAATATTTTTCATATATGGTTTTTAAATTAAAAAAAAAAGTATGTTATAGCTAAATAATTTGATTGTTTCATATCTCAGCAACATTTAAACCATTAAACAATAGAAATATTTTTATGTTTGCTGTCTAGCTATGTCAGTTCATGTTAAAATAAATAAATAACAGTTTCTTTGTAGAAAAATGTCTCTCGTTTGTCATTACATTTGGTGATTTGGGTCATATGATTCATATTTCATGCTATTTGAACTTCCTTTAAGGGTGCATCGATAGTGCGTATCAATGCACTCTGATTTGGTTTGTTGAATGGTAAAGATTGCACACTTTATGCTATATTTCTAATGTTAGTGAGGCACATTCGCTGTAGATTAAGCTCTCGACCCCTCAATCGGGATTCTCCTTCAGTAAACCTTCAGTTTATAGTAATTGATGATTGGCTTCTTTACTACACTGAAAAAAAATATTCATAGATTTACTAAAAAAGTTTAAGGTAAGTGGTAGAAAACAATTTATTTGGGCTGAATTTAAACAAACAAATTAAGTTGAACATTACTAAATTGAATTTGTTTGTTTAAATTCAGCCCATATAAATTGTTTACAACCACTTACCTTAACAAATTTTGTAAATCCAATGAATCATTTTTTATCAGTGTAGCTGGTGGGGCTTCATTTGGTACAGTGGCCATGTTGACCATTGAATTTTTCCTAATTCACAATAATTTGTATAGTGTTTGCATTAAAGCAGTGCCCTTTTAGAGGCCCCTCTTTGTCGAATAAAACACAAATCTAAAGGCCTTTTTAATATGTGCTTATTTTATAGTACAAATAACTAAACCCAAATATATAATACCAGTTTCGTGTTGTGCATCTATTATTTTGTTTTTCACAAAGAAGTCAGTGTACTAGTCAGTCTTTGAAACCTGTTGGTGAACAACTAGTCAACCATTCTGGCTTCTCCCTCGTCAGTTTAGCCTACATTTTAAAGAGAGTAATCCCTATGCTGATATGGTCAGCGGCGATCTGTGTTAACACTGTAATCCAGTTCACCGAAGATGTGCCTGAACCTGCGCCTTCAGCATTTGAAGCAGAATTCATTCTGTGCATCATGTGTTTCCCGGCATTCCTGTGTCATTTTGAAATATTTTCAGGTGGAACTTGGTTGTTTTTAGAGTCGTACAGCAACTGATCTAGCATTTAGTAAAATGTCATTACAAATGAGATTTTTTTTAGTTTTGCTAAGTTCATTGTTTTGATTGAATATAACTTGACATCCATTGACCTGAATGACCGCAAACCTTCATGCACATGAAATCATACTTTTGGCTGGAAGGCAGTGAGAAAAAAACAAGACTGATCTCTGAAACACAGAAATACAGGTCATACTCACATATGCTACAATTTATAATGTCAAAGGCTGAAGGAATTTTGTTTATCACAGAACTGTAATTTCTAATGGCCAGATACACTTAATACATTTACGCCCAATTCTAGCACTATAAAGGATAGTTCTAACAAAAATTTATTTAATTGCATACTCTTTCTTAACATGCAACTGGAATTTCTTTTTTTTTTTTACTCTTAAAGAGCTGGTAGCTGAATTTAGTGAATCAGCAAGGAACACAGTTTCAGCTAAAAACAACACAGGCTCATTCTGAAAACGTAGCCCTATATACGTTTCTGGAGATCGCGAAGTATGTAGCCAGAAGTATGTATGGCTGCATTTCGTCTTTAAAACGAATGCTATGGGGCTTACCAGCTGACCGCTTAACCTCCGTGTGGACGGCATTTCCGCTGTTACCAGTTAGCTTTCCATGTACGTCAGCAGACTTGAGATGCAGAGAGGAGTTGACAACGACGACGGGGTTCGAGTCCTGCAAAGAACGGTTCCAGAAAGCTGGTAAGACAAAAACAGAAGTCTAAAAATAAACAAGTAAATAACAGGGTGAGAATGTGGAATATCTGAAAACGTGGTAAAAATCAGGCGAGGGCTTTTCCTTTTCTTGATTGCTTTTTAAAACTGTCGGTTGGGTTTAGGGAAGTGGGTGGGCGGGTCAATCGGTGCTTTTGAAAACGCTATTGGTTGGGTTTAGGAAAGGAGGAGGGTGGGTCAGTCGATCGGTCAGTCAGTCATTCAGTCAGTCAGTCGACAGTGGCCTCTGGTGGATTTACGCGAGAACAGCAGGCATGAATGTCACTCGCTAGAAAAATTTGAGATCTCAAAAAGCGTACACAGCGGCCTCTGGTGGATTTACGGCAGAACAGCAGGCATGAATGGCACTCGCGAGAGAAATTTGAAATCTCAAAAAGTGTACACAGCAGTCTCTGGTGGATTTACGCGAGAACAGCAGGCGTGAATGACACTCGCGAAAGAAATATGAAATCTCAAAAAGCGTATACAGCGGCTTCTGGTGGATTTACGCGAGAACAGCAGGCGTGAATGAGAGAGAGAAGCGAGAGAGAGAGCGAGAGAAATTTGAGATCTCAAAAAGCGTACTTCTAGTACAGCCTCTGGTGGATTCGCGAAAACAAAAAATGCAAAAACTGCAGGTAGCTCCTGGGACGTATTTGGCGCTCTCCAGAAATGTATATAGCGGTACGTTTTCAGAATGAGCTTGGGTTGGCTAAAAATCTAATATTCTTTTGAGTCATTTTTTTTACCTAATTTTGGATGGGCTGTAGGTGAGCAAATTACCAACAACAGTTCATTTTTGGGTGAACTTTCGATTTAATAAATGTAATTAAACTCAAAAAGAAGTGAAATGTAACATGAGATTTAAAGGAATAGTTCACCCCAGAATAAACATTTACTCATTATTTACTCTCCCTCAAGTGGTTATAAACCTTTATGAGTTTCTTTCTTCTGTTGAACACAGAGGAAAATATTTTGAAGAAAGCTGAAAAGCTGTAACCATTATCATCTATAGGAAAAACAAATACTATGGAAGTCAATGGTTACAGGTTTCCAGCTTACTTCAAAATATCTTATTTTGTGTTCAAGAAAGACAGGTTTGAACAAGTGAAGGGTGAGTAATTGATGTCAACATTTTTATTGTTGGGTAAACCATACCTTTAATGGCATCGGGCTTTGACAATCTATGCAATAATAAAATAAAAAAAATATTGTACAAACATGGAGATTTTTCAAATGTTATGTTGTACTATTTAGTTTGTGAATATTTTTATGTTTATGTTTGCAATGGGCTTCCCGAGTTCCTTTCAAATTCCGTATCCCTTTTATTTTTTATTCCTTTTATTCCTTATCCTTGACATTTTGGGGATCTTTTCTTTGCCACAGTCAATCTACACTTTTAGAGAGGAGGTTTACAGCTCCATGTTCTCTAAAGCTGCTTTGACTTGTGCTGTTTGACCCAGAAATCAGAAACCGAATGGGATATTTCAATTTAAAAGGTAAAATTGTTGTCATTATTTATTTAAATGATGTTATTCGTTACATTATTGTGCACTATTGCTGTAAAAATGGGCAGGAGAAGACAAAGAAGCTAAATATACAGTACTATTCATTTTATTCATGTTATTCATTTACAGGATTATGATGATGTGATGTCTGGCATGTTGTATACACTGTATTTCATAGTTTATTCACTTGCCATTGACATATTGTTCTGATCAGTAAATCAGTATGGTTGCAAAGGGAATTGGAATTGGTTTTGTAGCAGCTCATGTGATGCCAGTTGCTTGAAGAAGAAGAAAAAATTCAGTCAAACAAAAAATAATTATATTACTGCTTGGGCCTGTGGCAAAGGGGAGTTTTTTAAATTTAGCAGATAGCTTCTACAAAGCTGCTGTTGTCAGTTTACACCATAAAAGTTTTCCAACAAATACTTTTCCTGGTATTATAATTGTTACAAATAAATGCTTTTAACTTTTTGCTTCTTGGTTATCCCATTGTGTATGCACATTTATTGTGGATTTGTTTGCTTTTTTCACAAATATTGTAGTGAAATACCTTTTTGTTATTAATGGTAATAACAAACAGGAATGACAAGGTAGATATTTACTAAATTAGTAAGGGTAACTTTGGTATACATGAGTCAAAGTTAGCAAATAATGCTGATTTTTCTTTTTTAGTTGTGTGCATTTGAGCTGTGAAGTTTTCTGTGGATTTACACTACAGAGCCAGTCACATATAAATAGTATGTTAAGGACATTTTTTTGAGAGGTGTAAAAGGACGAGCCTGAACACATTACAGTCAATGGCCTCTTTTTTAAAAGAGGGTCACTTCCTCTAGATCAGAGCCTCACTATGATGGGCTCTATCAGTCAGTTTTCTTGGCAATCATCTTGGTAACTCCCTCCCTACTGCTATTTTTAACGTATTTTATGAGGGAGATACTGACATTTTTTCGCCAGTCTTACAACCCAGTAATATATCAGCAACAGATAAAATAATTTTACAATAAAGTTCTATTAGTTAATTTATGTACTAATATGAACAAACAATAAACAATACATTCATTAAAGTATTTATAGAATATTTTAGTTCTTTTTAACTTGTGCATTATTTAATGTAAACTGTAAACTTTGGATTTTGGAAACTTTGGACTTTGGTGTTAGGAAATGTTGAACTAGGATAAATAAATGCTGTACAAGTATTGTTAATTTTTACTTCATTTAGTACTTACCTCATTGTAAATTGTGACCAAAATAAAGGGTCGCACTTTATTTTAAGGTAGAATTCTTGCTATTGGTAAACCGTTAACAAAGACCTTTGCCTCAATAAACCCCTGATTTGGAACATCTTATTATTTATTAAAGTAGTAGTTAGGATTTAGGTATTACAGTAGGCAGGATTAGGCATGTAGAATTAGATCATGCAGAATATATACTTTATAAGTAAACAACCAACATCTTAATGAGAATTGTTACTTAAACTGAAGTTTTACTAAATAAGGTTTCTATTCAAATAATCACATAAACAGTTCTCATACATAAAGCTGCAATCATCCTTAATATAGTTCCTCAGTTATGGCTGCATGGTTCCAAACCCACAACCTCAATGTTAACAACCTACAGCATGATCCTAAATCAGTCTCTTTGGTTACAAATGTGTCCTTGTCTAATTCTCCACTCCACCCTCTTCTTCGTTTGTTGCAGACGTGCCAAACTGCGATTGTACCTGGAACAGTTGAAACAGCTTGTGCCTTTGGGTCCTGATAGCACCCGTCACACCACACTGAGCCTGCTCAAACGTGCCAAAATGCACATCAAGGTACAAAACAAATCAGCATTTCTTTGTACAATATCTGTTTACACAGCAGTAAAGAGGCTAGAGCAGTTCCAGTCAGAGGGGAAGTTAATCAGGAACTGTCCACAGGAAATTTATGCCACTCTCCATGTTGCAAATAACATACCTGACAGTTCCTGACATGGTAGAGATGAGTGATAATAATTTACCTCTATTTAAAATAAATAAAATCTTCATAAAATTATAAAAACATAATTTGTCATCTAAGCTTGTGATGCATCTGACATTTTAGTTATGTGAATCAGTGCATCATTATGTATGTGCAGTTTGTTTTATTTAAGGTTAATATTGATTTTTGGGTTGTTTGAAGTCCAAATTGTCAGTGTGAACTGTTCAGATATTATTAAGCAAGAAAAAACCTCTACTAAATCATAGTTTTGTAGTGGGATCACAAAGTGATACAGTCCAAGCAACATACATAAACATGTAGGGAGAAAAAAGCAGGAAATTGCATCACAGAGAGGACCCTTGCAGAATCCTCATGACTGTGTAATGGCCAATATCTCTCTTTAATATCGGACAATTTGGCCTTTTTATGATGAGGCAGGTTAAAGGGTTAGTTCATCCTAAAATGAAAATATATGTTATTAGATACTAAACCACGTGTTGTTTCCAACCCCTGAGATCTTTGTTTGTCTTTGGAACACAAATTAAGATATTTTTATCCATAGAAGGCAAGGGTCTGGTCTCATTCAAAGTCCAGGAAAATACAAAAACATTCTCAAAACAGATCACGTGCATTCAGTCGGAATATTGTCAAGCCACGAGAATACTTTTGTGTGCACATAAAACAAAAAGAACAACTTTATACAACATTTTCTTCTCCTCAGTGTCAGTATAGGATGCACGTTAACAAGCAATGTGTCACATGTCTGGTGTGTCTGTGTTGTGTTGTGTCATGTGCTGTCTCATGTGTTGGTTCCATGTGCATATGTTTATGTCATGTGACCCCTTTGTTCTGTTTCTCGCTGTTTGTTAAAGATCATAAGTTCCACCTGCTGTGTCACCCCTGTGTGTAATCTGTGTAATCGTGTCCTGTGTATTTATACCCATTTCAGTTTAGCTTATTGTCCAGTATTGAAGTGTCAACCCTCCTTGTGTGCCAAATTCCTGTTTTTTGTAGTAAGTATGCATTTTTTGTAAGTAAATAAGTGTGTTTTTGATCATCTCTGAGTCTCGATCGTCTGAGCAAGCGACACCCATGACACAATGTGCACGGATGCCACTTTAGTCATGAAGCATGCTCTATTAGATTATGTCGGTTTTAATTCTGTCAGGTATTTATTTTATTCAGTTCATTTAACACTGTTTTTAGATTTGAGCAAAAAGTAATTGTAAAAACGTTTTTAAAAATAAGTATTTTCTTGCCATGAAAATAACCATAGAAGATGGCATGGTGTAGCAGTGCGACCCGAAAGCGAAACGCATAAGAGCACAGCGCTTTTCTGAACACTCTCCCTGTACTGGCCCAGAGTAAAAGAAACTGGTGAATTTGTTGTATTTTATTGTTTTATGTGCACACAACAGTATTCTTGTAGCTTGATAATAGTCTGATTGAACCACTAAAAATATATGGTAGATTTTGAGGATGTCTTTTTGTATTTTCCTGCACATAATTCTTTGGGACTTTCCGGATTTTATCTAAAATCTTTTAATTTTGTATTCTGAAGATGAACGAAGGTCTCAGGGTTTTGGAAAACATAAGGGTGAGTAATTAATAACATTAATTTGTAGGTGAGCTTAGCCCTTAATTCATGATATTTTGTTGTTGTTGTTGTTTATTGTTGTGCAATTACATTTAGAAAATGTAAGAAATGGTTATTACTTTTTTTACTTAATGTGTATAGCACACTGCACATATAGAGTCTTCAATTTGAAACTTTTCTTGAAAATAATATAAATGTTTCAAAAAATACACAGAATACTATTTTAATGACCAGATTTTTTTCCTTTCTTCTTTTTTAAATGACTAATGTCTAATTAAAAAGGGCTTGATGGAAACGGTTCAAAAAACTGCCATTGTAAGTCTGTAGACAAAGGCAACCCGGTACCATGTGTCCGTTGACCCTTTTTCTTCTTTCCTGTTTGTTGCGCAGTATTTTAGCTCAACCTGCCTGATTTCCTGTCATGCGGTATAGATCTGTCTTTCTGTTAATATGATTGTTTCAATTTTAGCTCAGCGAAATAGTGGATTTTTTGCACTGTGCATGCTCAAGCCGACTGATAGATGGTGCATGCCATGCAGTGTGGTGTCTCTGTGGTTTGATCAGTGGAAACATGTGCTCCGCAGAAGCTGGAGGAACAGGACAGGAAGGCTCTAAACATGAAGGAGCAACTGCAGAGAGAACATCGCTACCTCAAACGGCGTCTGGAGCAGCTGTCTGTTCAGGGCTTAGAGCGCATTCGCACTGACAGCATGGGCTCCACCATCTCCACTGACTCTGAGCAAGGTACAGCACAGCTCAAACATGCTGATATCTGATGCTGATATACTCTTACATTTAGTAAAACAATTCAAAAACAAAAGTTAGTGGTTACAGACAGCATGTTACACATACTGTTAATTATGCTATACATTCTTTGTACAGGCTTTGGGAAATGTGTACCTTCGCCATTTATTTAGGTGTGTTGATATTATGTTGATATTGTCAGTTTGTGCGTGCAGAATGCTGCATTTTTGTATGTGCTCTGTTTCAATTTTTTCATTTGTGATAACGCAAGGAAGCTTATTGAGGAATGCACAGATTAATGCTGTAGATAGATGTAGATAGATAGATATACACTTTATTGTCAGACTAACATGTCTAACATTTTTCTTACGAAACAGTATTGACATAACAATCAATATTACATACACTTCAACCAAGAACACCTTAACAAAACATTCACAACACTTCAATCACAAAAAGCATGACAGAGAAAACAAAACCAAAAATCAATTGGTTTATTTTTTATAAAGCATCTATAAAGCATTTTTATAAAGCGTTTAGAAAGCTGTTAAAGAATTATGAAGTACCAATGAAATATTAATAACTTATTATATTGTAGTCATTATACTTACTTTTATATCCTGTGAGTATTTTTTTTTATGCATAGTAAAAGAAAACTGTAGTTTTATTCATTTTTCTTTTCGGCTAAGTCCCTTATTTATCAGGGGTCGCCACAGCAGAATGAACCGCCAACTATTCCAGCATATGTTTTACACAGCGGATGCCCTTCCAGCCACAACCCAGTACTGGGAAACACCCATACACTCTCCCATTCACACACTCATACACTACGGTCAATTTTTGTTTACTCAATTCACCTATAGCTTTGCAATAGCTATAGCAATTCACATATGTCTTTGGACTGTGGGGGAAACCGGAGCACCCAGAGGAAACCCACGCCAACACGGGGAGAACATGCAAACTCCACACAGAAATGCCACCTGGCCCAGCCAGGACTCGAACCAGCAACCTTCTTGCTGTGAGGCGATAGTGCTAACCACTGAGCCACCATGCTGCCCAATTGTAGTTTCTTTATTTGCAAAATAATTTTGTCAATGAAATACATAACCATAAATGTCATAAATCTTTTTTCAAACTTTGACATTTCAATTAAACTTAATGGGTCTCTTCACCCTCAGTTTTTGTTGAGTGGGCAAGTTCAGTCCTTCAGCCACACTAAACTCTTTCTCACTATTAGTCCACTAAAACTAGTCACTTGAAGGATGTGTGCAATGTCTATGTGTATACATGTATACAAGTCTTATTTTATCAATTAAAGGGTTAGATCACCCCCAAAAAATAAAAATGATGTTATTAATAACTCACCCTTATGCTGTTTCAAACCTGTGAGACCCTCATTTGTCTTCAGAATACAAATTAAGATATTTTATGTGAAATGTGAGAACTCTCTGATCCTCCATAGGCAGCAACAGACCATATGCCTTCAGTGGTTCAATCGGAATATTATCAAGCTACAAGAATCCTTTTGTGTGAACATAAAACAAAAATAGCAACTCTGTTAAACAGTTCCTTCTACTCAGTCTCAGTATAGAGTGGACTTTGAATGAGCTGGGACCATTTCTGTCTATGGATGAGGAAGCTCTCAGATTTCATGTAAAATATCTTAATTTTTATTTCAAAGATGAACAAAGGTCTCAGGGGTTTGAAACAACATGAGGGTGAGTAAGACATGGGAGTTCATTCATTACTCAACTTGTGCATTATCAGTGCATTACTTTGACTAGTATTCTTGAGTGTGCACCAGTTACACACTCATTGTTGCGGTGCATTGTGGGATTGAATACACCTGAGTACACCTAAATACGTCCAGTATGGTTTCAAGCACTACATCAAATGGTATAGGGGGTGATTTCAGACACACTTTGGTTAGGGCTGGAGTGAAACTCTACAGTACTGTGGCTGTCCAGGATCCAACGTGGCTGCCTCTGGTATAACCAAAGGAGAAAATAGGTTTTCAGTAAATATATGTGTAATAGAACACCAGTAGATAAGCAGGCAACAAAAAAAGCAAACAAAGTAGTACTAATTCACAAGCATAACCATAACATTCACATTGTCAACATTTTTATACGTCTTAGTTCTGTTTGTTAGTAAAACCGAAAGCATGACTTTATCCTTGGCGTCATTGGTTAATGAGCTTTTATTTCTTTGTGTGGGCAGAAGTGGACGTTGACATAGAGGGGATGGAGTTCATGCCGGGTGAGGGTGATAGTGTGGACAGTATTAGCGATGGCGAGGACCACTACAGCCTGCAAAGCAGTTCCAGCGATGGAGGCCACCATTCACATTCTCACAGATTACAGGCTCACATCTGCTAGGCCGCAACAGTGTATCACCTCCAACATACCCATCAGCCACTCCCAGCTGGCAGGAAGCACCTGGTTGATTTCCACTCATCTGAAAACCCTGTCCGCTTTATATCGGAACCCTTTCCCCCACAACACCCCCCGCCTCAACCCCACAAATGCACACAGGCAAGCAATATGTGGTTTAAATAAGTACGTGTGTGGTAACGCAGTTTTATCTTGTCTGTTCTGCTGTGTGAGTGTAAGAATCTATGGCTCTGTTTCAAAACCATAGTAACTGCTTTACTGTCTAGTATCTAAACAGGTAGTCCTATCATCAAAGGCAGTATTCGTACTGACCTTATATGTGACACTCTAAAGTTGCTTATATGCATCACACAGATAGCGCCCTTCATGAACCAGTGACTTCATTAAATGTGTAGTCACATTACTGAAATTTTGGCAAAAGATTTCGATTTGCGTAGTGCATTTTAGCTGCACTTACACTGAAACAAAGTCAGAAAGAAGAGTTCGATCTGACACAAATTGTTATGCTTGAGTAAACAAAAAACTGCCTTCATTCTGAGCCACTTCCAAATTTTATTTTAGATAGAAATGAAAGAATTTAAAGCATAGCTCACCCAAAAACTGATGATTTTACTCTCCCACAAGTGGTTTCAATGAAGATATTTTGACGAATGTTAGAAACCGGAACCACTGACTCCATAGTATGAAAAACAATGCTATGGACATCAATGTTTAACAGTTTCCCACATATTTTGTGTTGAACAGAAAAATGAAACTCAAAAGGTTTGTGACAAGTGAAGGGTGAGTAAATCTTGACAGTTTTTTGGGTGAACTGTCCCTTTAGGGTTCATTAGTTGGTTCCTTATTTGTGAAAGTAAAGAGAAAGTCCTTATTGGTTGACAGTTGCGACAGCAGCAAAAAACAAAAATGGTGCTGTCCAAAATGCAATAGTGTTTTAGTCTTTATGTAAAACCTTGAGTAGTAAATGATGTAGCAATAATAGTAGAAAGCAATGGCTTTCTTATGCAGTGAAATGATTCTGGACCAAACCTTCTCATCTTTTCACCTGATTTGTTTAGATTGTATGCATGTCCAGCACTCAAACTGACAAGTCAAAATTTGTAAGACTGTAAGTTGTAGGCGGTGGGCAAGACTCTTTGTTGAGTTGTTGGTACTATCAGAAAATGACATTAATGCTTTTAGTTCCACGCCTTACCCCTTAACTTAATTGCTTACGTACATTTTGAAGCCTTTGTTCTTCAGCAGTATATATGCAGTGCAGTGTGCAATATTCAGAATTTAAAAGAAAGGTCTTTGTGCTGGGAATTCCAAATCTTCACAGACAGTCCCAGTTATTAAAGCAGGTCAGACCAAAATAAATGAGGAAAAACTTAAGTATGTAAAAGACAAATGTACGTTTGAGAAAAGAAAAAGATATATTCATCACTGAAAGTGATTTTAACAAGCGTAGTTTATATTTTCTGTAGTAGCTTTTGTATTATATTTTCCTAAATAGTCCTTGATTAAAAGACAAATAGAGGAGTATATGAATATAAATATATATATATAATTATATGAAAATGACAGAACATAAGGCCAGGGCTAATGTTTTAATCAGGGAGAATTTTTTCCCTTATCTCCAACTGTCATGCTGTGCCTTGACTCGTTGTATCCCCGTTTTTCTTCCAATCTCCTTTTCACATCCACAACCAGCCAGCTTCCATCCTTACAATACGCTCTTCCTTGTCCTTTTGGCCTTTTGCACAAAGTGATGAAAAACAAGGCTTTGTCTCCTCAACCTCCATCTTATAAACCTCCAAAAATGTGCTTTCAGTTTTGCGAAGGAACATCATGCGCATCTGCGATACTGTTCGTCTCCTCTCATGGCAGCTCGTCTCACCCCATTGAAAAGCTATCGAACCAGCTCTGCTCTTGAGGCTCTTTTCATTGGGCTTTTTTTTTATTTTTAATAGCTGTCTGTTTTTATTGTCCTTATGTCTAAGATGTGTTATGTATTTCAAACAATGAAGTGGAAGACTTTGGGAGAAGAGCATTGGAATCAATCATTAATGGCAGCTCTAGACTTCTCCACCCTCTCCCAATGGTAGTTCCTCATGTAGTGTTAAAGTCTGCTCAAAGGTATGATCACATTAGCGTAACTGCTACGCAAATATCTTGAGCAAAAAATGTCAATAACATAGAGATGTGGGTCAAAGTTTAAAAAGGATTTTAATTACACCCACGGTAAGGGATTAAGTATCTGCTTTAGTGTTTACATTTTTTTGTGGAAAATGCCTGACAATATTTGGTAGACAAGACTGAATGACATATAGTTAATGTATTCTGTAAATCAAGGTAAAAATGTGCGATAGTTGTTATTTTTTCAGGAAAAAAATAAACATAAACAGGACCTTTTTTGTCTTTGGCCCATGTCTGAGGCATAGTTCACACAGAATTGTCTTTCTGCTGGTAAATGTGACAAATTTGCATGACCTGCTTGAAAATTAACTAAAAATCTTACTCTGTAATGTCAAACTTGCCCATGACATTTCGGCCAGCTACGGTAAATGCGACCAAGCTTTAAGCAGACCATAGTATTCGATCCTCTACCCATAAGAGCAATGATACAGCAATATGATTCTTCAGTTTGTAAAGCAGTGAGGACTTGAGTGTATTGGTAACCAGCACTGTCTCAATACTATGGTGCATATTGTGACCAACTCAAAAGAGTTTTATTTTATTTTAGTTTTGACTATTTTATTTCTCCATTTTCTTCTAACACTGAAAGGAGGAAAAGGTTTTCGTTTTGTTTTTTAAAAGCTACATTTTTATGAAGAGTTTACATTTTGTGTCATGATATGCCTGACTGTTGTAGCAGAACTGTTTTTTTTTTTTTCAATTTGTTGTTCAAGCGAGTTGTTCAATCAGTCAAACAAAAAACTCTTGCACAGAACCTCCCATTAACATGCTTTGAGTGAGAGTTCAGAGAATTGGCATGAGAATACAAATATATATTTTTTCTTATCTAAGAGATTGTAGCTTTTAATTGGCATTATAGAAGAAATCACATGTGAAATTAGGCCAATGTCAGTTTCCAGTGTGTTGAAAGCAATACTTTATGACAGAGACAGGGTTATTCAGTGGCTGCAGGGTTTTTCGGAAGCTTTAAAAACACTACAATGTCAGCAGACAGCCACATATATAATTACACGAAAAAGTGCCAGGTGTCCGGGGATCTAAAATATGTGATCCATCACTCAGCCAAAAAAAAGCATGTTGCTGTCTTTTTTCAGCTGTTTGTAGAGCATATGATTGAGAATTCATAAAGTGGGAGGAAAGCTCAATGGGATGAAAAATCAAGTGACCAAGAAAAACAGAAATAGCTCAAAAAAAAATCCTTTTACCTTTTTTAATGCGTATAAAAGCACTAGACGAAAGAAAAAACTTCCATGAAAAGATTCCTGCCATATAGATTCTATTAGATATAGACTTTTATTTTTCTAACCCCTCCCTATTTTGGGAGGCATCAGGTGTAATATCAGATTTTTATCTTTGTATGACTATAGATTTGTGACCCACGTTTTCTGCTCAATTTTTCTTTCCCCTGGTGGTTTTGTTTTGTGTTGATGGAGCAGTTTGTTGACAGGTCAGCATGTTATCTCACAGAACGCTTGCGTTTTAGCATGAGAAAAACTTGTGGAAAGACTGCGAAGGGAGGGTTCTGTGCCAGAGACCTGTGAACAGATTTCCTAAAAAATCAAGTGATATGCATTCAGATGTTGTATAATAGTGTAAAGGTGTTTGTTTGTTTTTCTTTGTGTGTGTGTCTGTGTGTACATACACATATTTACCTGGTGCTGGCTATGTTTGAGCCCACACTCTATGGTATTATGTATTCTTGTATTGTAATATAAATAATTAAAATGTTTTATACACGCTGGCTCCTCAGAGTCATTATTAGCAATGTTTATGTTCTGGGAAGATTGAGCGTACTATATTGACCATATAAATACCGTCAGTTTTTCACAGTTAATACAATCTTTTACTTGGTAGTCTATGAGGAATATCGGATAGATTTGTTTTTCAAAGTAAATCCTTCTATTTTGTCTTTTCTATGGATTTTATGAATCTTGGTAAAACCGGTTAAAGATTTTTACCAGTTTTATTTTTTTAATTCAGTCATACTCTCACCATAAAGAAATTAGAAGTGAGTGAAACTAATATTTTATTGTTGATATGTACAATATTTAGATGATACAATTTTACAATGGTCATGCCTTTTTTCAGTAGACAAATAATGCAAAACATTAGGTAATGGTTGGCGTGACAGATATATGAAATATTCACTCTAATTAGCAAATATGGGCAGCACGGTGGCGCAGTGGGTAGCACAATCGCCTCACAGCAAGAAGGTCGCTGGTTCGAGCCCCGGCTGGGTCAGTTGGCATTTCTGTGTGGAGTTTGCATGTTCTCCCCGTGTTCGCGTGGGTTTCCTCCAGGTGCTCCGGTTTCCCCCACAAGTACAAAGACATGTGGTATAGGTGAATTGAATAAGCTAAATTGACCGTAGTGTATGTGTGTGAATGAGTGTGTATGGATGTTTCCCAGTGATGGGTTGTAGCTGGAAGGGCATCCGCTGCGTAAAACATATGCTGGATAAGTTGGCGGTTCATTCCGCTGTGGCGACCTCTGATTAATAAAGGGACTAAGCCGAAAAGAAAATGAATGAATGAATGAATTAGCATATATGAAATGTAATATAAAAATTAATGATCTACAAATTTTGGAGAACTGGTTATGTTGTTCTATACCAACTTTACGAAACCATAGTGGATGTTTTTTAACCAAAAGTTTACACAGACTCTGCTGGACAACATTAGTATGGTGATTTAGACTTATATTGTACTTGCTAAAATACTGTACATAAATTCAACAGATCTATATAAATTAATTCGGAAAAGCAGAGCAATATATATTTTGCAGAATATATCAATTTTTTTAACTAAAGAACATTTATCATTTATTAAGACAATTGCTTAAGAAAAACAATTGATTAATTAGTTCATGACAATATAAGGTATACGTTCAGATAAGCAGAGTAATTGTAAATATATATGTGTGTGTGTGTGTATATATATATATATATATATATATATATATTGTTCAGACATTTACAATATTTTCAACTAATGGTTTTATTTGTCTGATAACTGCACAAATATAAAAAATATTTTTTTCAAACTATGAAATATTTTAGAATGTAAGTATGTCAATTTATGGTATGAAACATGGTGTCATTAATTAAAACATTTTGTGTTTTGATACATATCTTGTTTATCTTAAGTGTTACTTAAAACAACTAAAAGGTTATTTAAAATGTAAAGTTTTAAAGTGTAAAGAGTTAGTTAAGTTATTTAATTACTTGACATCCTCAAATCTCAATGCATAGACAAAATAATTAGATACGCAATTTAAATATAATCGTTATAATGTAATTAGTAATTCATTACTTTTTTGAAGTAACTTACCACACTCTATATGATGCGGCTGGATTTGTATTCGTTTTGGTCAGCTGTTTTTTGTCTACTGTTTTATTAAATGTAATTCAATTCATGTTTATTTCTATAGCGCTTTTACAATGTAGATTGTGTCAAAGCAGCTTCACACAGAAGTTCTAGTAAACTGAAACAGTGTCAGTCCAGTTTTCAGAGTTGAAGTTCAGTTTAGTTCAGTGTGGTTTAATTTTCACTGCTGAAAGTCCAAACACTGAAGAGTAAATCCATCGATGCGCAGCTCCACAAGTCCCGAACCATGCAAGCCAGTGGCGACAGTGGAGGAACAAACTTCACCAATTGACGAAAGTGAAGGAAAAAAAACCTCGAGAGAAACCAGGCTCAGTTGGGCACGACCATTTCTCCTATGGCCAAACGCCTTGTGCAGATCTGCAGTCTAGGCGCCGGAGGCTGGGGAACGCTGGACGTCCATCGTGAAAACTAGGACAAAATTAAAGTTGAAACAATGCGTGTTTCTTGTTTAATTATATATTTGTTGTCTAAGCATTACATATATTACATTCTTAACTATATATTCTTGTTTAATTATATTTTTATTTGATTTTTTACATATCTTCATGTTTGTTATACCAAAACTATGTGTGTCTTTCGTTTTTTAAAATCATGAACAAAATAAATCTATTCAATCTCTTCTATTCTACCATTAGTTTCTCTTTGTGAAGACAGCTCTTTGGTAGAGCACGACCCCGTGTGGATAATGCTTTTTTCCCCTTATTTGTTGGATTCATCGTCATAGAGGTTATGTGACTCCACATCAGTAGGCGTCGCCTTCTGAAAGCTCGATGTTTATATCCAGTGTTCTTGACTTCGCTTTGCACTCTGGGAAGTTTGTCCTCTTCAGCTGTCATTGTAGATTCTGCTTGATTTGAAAAGTAGCGAAAAAACAATATGACCGGATACACACCGGATCAAAAACTGCGTTTTGAGCAGTTAGTAAAGCTCCGTCGGCAGTGGCTTAAAGACCAGGAGCTCAGTCCTCGAGAGCCCGTCGTTGCACCTTCAACACCCGGCCGCATCGAGCGATTCTGGAACCGATTCCTGGAGCCCAAAACACTGTGGAGAGTTTACGTGAGTGTCTATATAATATCCAAGTTAAACACATGTCCGGTTAGGGATGTATCCGTTGCGTCAGTAGCATTTTGTAGAGCTGAATAGTATTTTAACGGCAGAAAATAATTATAACATGTAAATTGTCTCATTTTGTCGTTGTGAACCAGACATGTAAAGCCTATTTCGCCGGTGTCACAGCCCTCAAGGTGGTTCTGCTCCCAGCCTGGGTCCTGCATTACTATTTGAAATACCACGTCACTGTAAGTTCAAAGTGCTTTAAATAGTTTATTTGTTGTTTCTGTCATTTTGTTATTCGAAACACTGTTGCACTGCTTGTTTTCGCTCAACACTGCTGCTTTTATTACTGTAACACTATAAAGGTTGTTACTAAAAGGATACTTTTTTGGGTTATCAACTGTAATGTTTGAAAGGAAAGTGTGTGTGTGCGTGTGTGCGTGCGTGCGTGCGTGCGTGCGTGCGTCAGTGGCGCCCCCAGAAAATTTTCTTAGGGGTAGCCAGATGAGGCCACACCAAATCTTGGGGTGGCACACAAAAAAATAATGAATTCAGTGTAATGTTATATTTTTGTTTCTGGTAAATGAAATAATGTGGTTTTAATTCATTTAATTAATTACTTTTAAACAACAAAAGGCATTACTACATACACACACTTACTATACAGACTCTAATAATATAATTGATCCATAATCTTTTTTTGAGCCACAGTATTATTAATACAGCTTTTTCTATTAATGTACCTTTTTGCAAAATACATGCACAAAATCACTGAGATTTCTGGCCCTTGTAAGTCAACAAGCAAAAAAATGGAGGTGCTAAATTCTAAAAAGCTGATTCCAAAATGCATGTATTTTTATTTTTTTGGGATTTGTAATTTTCAATCTAATAAAACACAATTTTTCATTTCAAAAAGAAGAATTTCTTAATAAAAAGTGTACAATCTTGTGAACCCAAAGTTGTGTTTCGTCTCTCGTCGTCATACAATACTTAACCACTTATGTTACAAGAACTTTACCCTTAATTTTTTTTAAAGATGTGTAGTAATCAAAGCGAACATTCTGTAGAAAAGCAAAAACATTGAACAATGCAAACCAAAATGACCTATTTCTGAGCTCTGTTAAGTAACGTTAACACATTTAGTATTTAACTAAAAAGGTTAGCAGAGAACATAGAATAGTTTGACATACATACCCGTTGCTGTCTGTTGAAGATGTGCACAACAACTATTGGGGAGGGTGAGGGGCAATAAATCAGCTACTTCTGTGGCGCCAATCAATCCACAATAATTTAGTGGCTGCATTTTATTTATTTATTTATTTATTGAAATATTGTGAATTTACATAAGTACATTTAAATTAATAATATCAACAGCAAAATCAAATTGGGGTGGCCACAGGGGTGGCCAGAGTTTACACAGGGGTGGCCATGGCGCCCCAGGTGTGTGTGTGTGTGTGTGTGTGTGTGTGTGTGTGTGTGTGTGTGTGTGTGTGTGTGTGTGTGCGCGCGCACGCGTGCGTGCGTGCGTGCGTGCGTGCGTGCGTGCGTGCGTGCGTGCGTGTATACATAATATACTATATTTTTGGAGTTTGTAACATTTGTTTGAATTTGTTGTACATCAGGGTCATAACCCTATTTATGTTTATAATTATTTGTTTATGTTTAAAGTATGTTTATCAGTTCAAGAGATTATGTTTTGTTTTGTTGAACCAAAACCATGAAAAGCCTATTCCATAATAACCACGTCCACAGTCTTGTTTCAGAGAATGACCAATTCATTCATATTCCTGTTATATTCAATAAGTGTAATATAATATTGTTTTGTTATTTGTATATTGTTTGTTTAATATGACTGTGTGTATATTGGATGACAGTAAATGTTACACTAAATATTTTAAATGCACATCTCTAATAGGCTGATATTTCTTGTTTCCACAGGAAACACCATATGCAATAGCTGCTCAAAAACTCAAACTGTTTCCTGTAAGTATGTGTGGTCCAAGCCAGAGGTGTAAAAAGTATACTTTAGTGGAAGAATAGATACTTCTGAGGGAATGTTTTACTGCATTAAATGTACAGGTATCTGACCAGAAATAAATCTGAGTAAGAAGAATAAAACAAATTAGCTTAAATTTGTACTAGAAAAGTAAAGCAACTTTGCAAAAATAAAAACAAGACAGGAGATTCATCATATTGTATTGCAAAGTGAAAGAAATAGCAAGGAATATTAGCATAAAATATTATGTCAGGCAGACGTTAAATGGGTAAAAAAAACATGGCAAGAACCAAAACTTTGGCCTTGGTCAAAAACATCAACAAGAGTTCAAATGCACAATTCATCCTTTACACACTTATATATATGTCAACTTGTTTAAAAGTAAAAAATGTGATGGCATTTAATAGCCGGAAGACAAACTAAAACAACTAAATAGTATTTATGAATTTGCGCACATTTTAGCTGGTGCACTCACCTTCTCTCAGGAGTCAGAAAATATACAAAAGTATGCAAAGTCACTTTCATAAGGGGTGTAAGTTGAAAGCCCTGCACATTAGTGACGATCTCTCCCTCATTAGAAGCAGCCGTCGGCCATTACAGTTTTCACCTGATGAAGATAATGTCAGCAACTAAGAAGATTATAAATGTGGAGTTTTAGAAGCACAAATGAACACTGTAGTCTCCATAGACGGCCTGTTTCTGAGACACTTCTTTTCACATTTTCAGTTTTTCACAGAGATAATGATAGTCCTGTTTTGAATCTGCCGCTGTGCTGACCCATATGTTTGTAGCTCCACCCTTTTTCCCAAAAGAGCCCAATCCCATAATAAAATGCAACAATTTTAATTTAAAGCGACAGTCACCAAAACAGCACAATTTGGATCGAAGGCTAAAAGGGGCAGTTTCAAAGAGTTATAAAAACATATCTGCATTTTTTGTTTTTTTTTTGAGCTTAAACTTATGCATACGCACTCTAGGGACATCAGAGATTTATTATACATCTTGTAAAAATGGGCATAATAGGTCATCTTTCTGGACTGCAAGTCAATAACTTTTAATTGGGCATCTGAAGGAATTGAATAAATACATATATTTTTTCACAGATGGTTGTAAAACTGCAAATTCACGAATGCATGGATCACAAAAAGAACTACGTGCATTACAAATGATTATGTGACAAACACTTACACAAACTGGTGGATTAAAAACATGAATTATTTTGGTAATGATTAATACTGAAAGTTTAGAGCAGCTGTTTTGGTCTAATTCATTTGTTGGTGGTCTCGTGAATTCAGCACTTTATATAGGAATTCTTCAGATTCAATTCAACTCTGCCTGTAATGCAATTGCACAGGACATCCAAAAATGATACTTCAATAACTACACAAATCGAACATGAAAGTAACCCAGATGATCTCTGTCGGATGAATTGATGACTTTAAATAAATCTGTTGCAATTGCTAACGTTACTTAAAGTTAACAAGCACATCTTTTGGATTTTTTAATCATGCATTAGTAAATGTTGAACTTTGATTATTAATAAATGCTCTACAAGATTGGTCATACTTAGTTCATGTTACTAAATGCATTAACATTAACTGCTGGGCCATTATTTAAAAGTATTACCTACATGCTTTGTCCAAGCATTATTAGCACACTTTTAGCGAATTAGCGTTGAATAATAATTCATTTTGATGTATCTGTATTTCCTCATAAGTGTTTCTTTGTGCAATTCTTTTAGGGAGACGTCATTTTGGAAACAGGAGAGGTTGTCCCAGATCTTCCTGAAGACAGTCATGGCCATCATTAAAGATACCTGATTAAATTCAGTTTAAATATGCCTGTGTGCATGTTTTTGTGTATACTATGTCAATAAAGTTTATTATACTGTATCATGTTTCTGGGCCTCTGAGTGACTGTAACACACCATTTCACAGAGATTACTTCTTAAGTATACACTGACAAGTCAAATTTTCAACAGTAAACGAACACATTATACTAAAATTGTACTGACTCGAAATAGAAAAATCAACAGTTGCTTTGTGAATTTCAAAATGTAAAGTCAGTTTTCCTAAAGGTTTTGCTTACACGCTACTGATGTCACATACATATGAAAAAATATAATCATGTAGTTGATACTGATAAGTGCTCTATGCAGATGACAACTTTGAAACTCAACAGCTTCAAAATGTTAAACGTTTTGTGATCCTAATACATCAGAGATTCGGTTTGCAGTGCATTCGTGCTTAGTTTTTTTATGATGTCTGCATGAGAGCAGAAAAAGGAAACTGCAATTTTTGGGACAAAGTGTGAGTGAAATCACTTTTTGAATTAAAAACAATATATAGGCTATACTAGAGTCGATGAATGTTGTTGTTTCTGCACTCCTATGAGTGACAGATTAGTTGCACAGATTACATAAATATACTTCATTCATTCATTTTCTTTTCGGCTTAGTCCCTTTATTAATCTGGGGTCACCACAGCGGGATGAACCGCCAACTTATCCAGCATATGTTTTACGCAGCGGATGCCCTTCCAGCTGCAACCCATCACTGGGAAACATTCATACACACTCATTCACACACATACACTACGGACAATTTTAGCTTACCCAATTCACCTATACCGCATGTCTTTGGACTTGTGGGGGAAACCGGAGCACCCGGAGGAAACCCACGCGAACACGGGGAGAACATGCAAACTCCACACAGAAATGCCAACCGACCCAGCCGAGGCTCGAACCAGCGACCTTCTTGCTGTGAGGCGAACGTGCGAACGTGCGAACTGCGCCACCGCGTCGCCATAAATATACTTATTACATACAATAATCAAAAAAATTTGCAAGATGTAGTTATAGTTACGATTTGTAAAAGGACATAAATGCTTTTTACTTATTGGAATTACATAATTATGATATGGTGTGTGCACTAAAACTGTAACTAAACTGAAGAGGATTGTGCAAATGAATTTGCAAAAGGGTGTTCTTGGTTTACTTTGATGGAAGATTACAACGGCAAAGTAATTAAAAGTGTCTATTTTGATTTCATTGTGAATTTAAAATCTACTTGTATTAGCAAAAGGGTGTGCTTGATTTATTCTGATGAAGGATTACAAGGGTAATGTAATTGAAAGTGTCTATTTTGATTCCATTGTTAATTTAAAATCAATTTTCTTGAATTAACTCTTCACTTTGCTGTATCTTGTTCAACTTGAACTCATGGAATGAAAATCATAAAGCATTCATGTACATCATTACATTTTGGTCACTTTGAAAACATTTGTTTTGCGCACGGTTAATGGGCTTTTATTATGAAGCGAAAAACCGGAAAATCTGAAAATTTGAAGCATTTCACTTCCGCAATGTTCTTGTTTTTTTACGTCATTATCAACATTGCTGATGTAGACCGACTGAGAGAAGTTCATCGTTTTTGGTCGTCATTAAGCCTTTTTTTATATACTTGTAAACAAGTTGTAAATGCGTAGTAATAAAATACGTCATATATAATGCATTTCGGGATACGTGATTGTCGTGTAGTGGTCTTTGATCCGGCACGGTTTTGTTAGTCAGTAAGTTACATTATTTCAGCTCATCGTGATTTTGTGTATTTTGTAATACAATTTTAAAACCGTACAATTCATAATGCTTTCTTGTTCGTGTCAAATATAAAGCGAGATGCTTCTGGCGGACCTAAGAGGATCTAAGAACTTCAAAAGTTTCAACGAATACACGAAAGCGTAAGTTTAAAAACATTTACAATGACATGTATGGAAATAATTTTTATATCGATTTGTTATAGAAATGTATTTGCTCCTGTTAAAAGACGAGCAAAAATATCACTGCAAAGACTTCTGTAAACACACAGTAAATATGCAAACATTATGTTGTATACAGACTTTGTAAAATGGATAAACATATTCTGATAAAAACTAAGATATTAACGTTATTGCTCTTTATGTAATCACATTTGCACATATAATAATGGGGTCACGATGGTTTAAATATTTATAAGCATGACTTTTTAGTGAAAATGTTGTTTCTCAGAAATAGTAATAATTATTATACTAATATTATTATAATTATTAATATAACAGTTACTTAAATCGACAGTGACCAAAACAGCACAATTTGGATCGAAGGCTAAAAGGGGCAGTTTCAAAGAGTTATAAAAACATATCTGCGGTTTTTTTTTTTGTTTTTTTAGCTGAAACTTATGCATAGGCACTCTAGGGACATCAGAGATTTATTATACATCTTGTAAAAATGGGCATAATAGGTCATCTTTATGGACTGCAAGTCAATAACTAATTATTAACATGTATAATTATTAATATAACAATTATAATTTACTGTAGTACCCAATAATGTTTTATTTTCCAGAATTTCATTTCTTTATTAGGTGATCAGGACAGCTGGTATTACCATGGCGTTTTTCAGTGTATACTTAATAACTAATATTTTAATAAATGTTAAAATGAATTTATTTTTATTGTTTTGATTTTTTTAAATGTTATTTAATCCTTCCTAACAGCCGCTTTTGCATACAAATTTATTACATCCCAAGAACAGTTTAAGTAGTTTAATAATAACTCTATAATGTTAATAATGTTTCTTCCATCAGGTCATGGCATCGCCACAGATAAAGGAGCGGCCATCAGGTGTTGTGTTAAACACAATCTCAAAAGGAGCATCTCCAGAATCAAAATGCCCAATCTGCCTGGATCACTTTAAAAACATATCATATCTTGATGTGTGCCTTCACAAGTTCTGCTTCTGCTGCATCCATGAATGGTCCAAGAACAAAGCCGAATGCCCCTTATGCAAACAGCCATTTAATTCATTCTATCACACCATTAAGTCTGAAGATGACTACAAGAGGTTTGACCTGCGACCAACTGAAAATGGCTCATTTGGAAACATGGCAGGGCAAAGATTCAGGTATCGCACCACACTTACAGGTGACCGCAGACCAGCACAGAGGCGAACGTCTCCTCCTCCTGACCATGGGATCATATTTGAGGGCTTGAGAGGATCTCTTCCTCAGCGGCACAACAGAGATCTACATAGCATGATCAGGAGACTGACAGTAAGGCAGAGAAGAGAGAGTGAGGGTAGGTCTGTGCGAAATCTTCAAGACCAAGAAGTGGTTAAGTTCAGACGAGCCTTGTACAGACGAGGTGTGCGGGTCGAAAGCGTGCAGGATGGTGGGCGTACTAGGGAGACCTCAGCAGAGTTCTTCAAAAGAAATACTGCTTGCCTCCACAGGCTTGTACCTTGGCTGAGACGAGAACTGACTGTTCTGTACGGTGCTCATGGTTCCCTTGTTAACATTGTGCAGCACATCATTATGACTCTGATCACTCGACATAACTTGGACGACCAGGCTGTTCAGCATGAGCTTCGGCCCTTCTTGCTGTCCCACACAGAGCACTTCCTACATGAGTTTCTCAGCTTTGCTCGATCCCCGTTCAATATGGAGGCATATGACCAACGTGCTGTTTATGACTTGCCAAGACCTTCAGGAGAAAGTAGCAGTTCGGAAAACTCTGTGATCGCCATCTCTGAGGATGAGAGTGAATCTTTAGTGTCAGGAGCCCAGGATTTTGCCACTCCTAGGGTGACCTTAAGCCAAACAACGTGGGATGATGAGACCCCAGGACCATCCTACTCTTCAGAGCCTTCTCAGGTGTTACCTGTCCACGTGAGGGACTCAGACTCTGATAGTAGTGTAGGGGAAGCAGTAATGCCTGTTGCTGCTGTACCACATCAGGACCATCCAGCAAATCCTGCTACTATTCCACCGGAAGAGTATCATTCCTCTAGCAATGATGAGGACTGTGTTATTATTGGCTATGTTAAGCCTGTGACAGAGAGGACACCAGAACTGGTCCAGCTTTCTTCTGATTCCGAAAATTCTGAGACTGAGCAGAATGCAGGTCCACAAAACTCCCAAGATCCCCAACACATTAGTTTTATTTCAGATTCTGATGCATCACCTACTGCCTCTCAGAGACCCTCGAGGAGGCCAACAAGTTCCTCACGCTCATTTGAAGACACTTCTACACAACTTAGAAAAAACTATAAATATGACAATACTTTTTCAGGATCTAGAGAAGGATCCTCACGAAGCAAAAAGATGCACTCTTCCTATCACAGAAAGAAGCAACCGTTGTGTAAAGAGAGCAAGAATAAGCAGAGAGGAGAAAAAGAGACAAGTCGGCATTCTTCATCTTATTGGCATTCTTATAGCTATTACAGTCATGGCAACAGCAGAAAATCTTATACAGAAACAAGCTCATCCTACACAAGCTATTACAGAAGTGCAAATGATCAATCTGGTTCTCGATCACATAGTAGAAGAAGAAGTAGGGACCTTGAGGACAGAAGTCGCTCAAGAAGTAATTCAAGAACGAGCCAGTCCAATTGGCGGAATAGAAGTCGATCAAGGAGTAAATCTAAAAAAAGTCAATCCAATTGGCGGAACCGAAGTCGCTCAAGGAGTAACTCTACAAAAAGCCAATCCAATTGGCGGAACCGAAGTCGCTCAAGGAGTAATTCTAGAAAAAGCTATTCGAATCGGCGGAGCAAAAGTCATTCTAGGAGTACTTCTAGAAAAAGCCAATCCAATCGGTGGAAACGAAGTCGCTCAAGGAGTAATTCTAGAATCAAGTCTAGCTCCTACAAAAGCCAAGATGAAAAATATTCACGAAGCATTTCTAGATACTTCTACTCCAATAATGGTGTCAGAAGTCGCTCAAGGAGCAGTTCTAGAATAAACTCTAGCCGCCAGGACAGAAGACGCTCAAGGAGCAGTTCTAGAATGAACTCCAGCTCCTCACGTCAGACATCATGGCACGATGAATATGGTAAAAAAAGGATGTACAAAACAAAGCATCATGAGGAACCCTTAAGGCAGAGTTGTAGTAAATCGGTTGGCGATTCTGATGAAGAAGGTGGAAAAAAGAAAAAAAAGAAGCATCCTAAAAAGAAGAAAACTAGAAGTCCAAGCATAGATGACAGATCTGAGGGCCACAGTCAGAGACATCACAAAAGGAAGAAGAAACACAAGAGGAAGAGCAAGAGACATAAGAGTGAGGAGAGGATGGGAAAGCACAGCCCTGTTCTCATTACAATCACAACTGACAGTGACAGTGAGAGTGCTGACCCCAGTGAACCCTCAACCAGCAGTGTCTGTGCCATTAGATCCACTGTCTTAATAGCAAACATGGCTACAGAAACTTTCCTGGACAATGAGCATCAGTCAACAGCTGAAACTGAAAATAGTTCTGTGAGGGATGCAGGAAATCACCCCTAGTCTGCTAAACATTGCCATCGTGATTTTCTACATTTTGTACACAAACCTTTTTTGCGAACTTTTGAACTTGTAGTTAATTCAGATACTTTTCTTTTTTGTGTGATGGCCAAATGCATTTATTTTTAATAAATAAAGAGGGGTTGGGCTTTAAATGTGATGATTTTGATTAGATTTTTTTGTTTCTGATTAAACAATTTGTAAAAAATGTATGTACATGTACATTTGTAATTTTGAAATATCAAACTCACCTTTGCAAGCAGGTTCAAAGTCACAAATGTTTAAAGTGTTGCTTTTTTATTTGGTTGTCTCAAATAAATTGAAATGGGTCAGCTAAATGTATTGACTTACTGATTGCTTTCTGTAAAGGGATTTTCTTTTTGCGTCACTAATTTGGTCCATTTTGTGAATTGTGTTTTCTCATTCATAAAATATACACACATTATAATGCTTTTTTGTACTGAATCAATATACAGCTATAGGGGCAAGTTAAGAGACCACTTGACAATTTAATGGATTTATTAGGTATGGGATTGTGTAAAATGTTAAGATTTTTTTTTTGTTTTTTGATGATGTTTACATTTATTCCACATAAAAAGCAGCTCTGGATTTTAATAATGCATTAGTAAATGCAAACTAACATTAACTTCGATTAATAAATGATGTAAACATGTTCAATAGTTGATGCTAGTAAATAAATTAACTAGTGGAACTTTATTGTAAAATGTGACCCATTTATTTATTTAGAAAATGACATGGTCAGAATATTTTTGTTTTTCATTTGTGTGATTGAATATCAGGGTCACTCCACTAAATATTGATTTCTTGGCTTTACTGAAGTTAAAATATTAGTGCAGTGTTGTCTAAAGATAAATATAAACTTTTATTGTAAAAGTTTACATCTTTATTGTAAATAAGAATAAGAGGAAACACTAGCTCAAACGCATATCTGTAAGTCGCAAATACAGAGAAACTGAATGTTCCAAGTGGTCTCCCAATTTTTTCCCATAGCTGTATATTGACAAGAGTGACTTCATATTTTTATGAATAGTTTTAATATTTTGATAATGTACATCACATAAAACGTCAAAGAAAAAGAACATTTAATGTGATTTGTTGCTAAATGTATTTAATTTTGTTAAGA
Organism: Danio jaintianensis; assembly: GCA_903798115.1. Classification (NCBI taxonomy): domain Eukaryota; kingdom Metazoa; phylum Chordata; class Actinopteri; order Cypriniformes; family Danionidae; genus Danio; species Danio jaintianensis. The sequence continues at coordinate 1,536,974 of CAIGQV010019068.1, read as the reverse complement.
CGGTATAGGCTACAGTACCTTGAGTGCAGAGATTTAGCACAGCATTTTTCATATACATGAATATGCTGGATGGTGAAAACATGTGGTTTGATTATTATTGTGTTCTCAAACAGAATTTTCTAGTTTACATCCCAACTCCCAATACTGTCTGTATTTTTGTATTGTTTATACGTTACACCACAATAGGGGGCGCTAATGCACTTTCTTCGTTTGCGCAACGACACACAAGAAAGAAGTAGGAAGCTCTCTTGGTATTTTGCTGCACTTAAAAGAAAATGACATCGAACAGTCACGTAAAGGTAATTTGAACAATGTCATTATAAAATATAACTCAAGAGTTATGTGAAAAAATTGTGTAGGAAATGGGATACTTCCGCGTTTTATCGTGAACATAACCAAATGTTGCATCACTTGGGTCCTGGAATGAACATTATGCTGTACATCTCTGTACTGCATTCGTCGGAATACAAATGTTTTCTTCCATCCTAATGCCAGTTTCCCGTTTCGCATTTTATATAGCATGAAGAGAAGAACCACAGGGTTTACCTCCAAACAATTTCCTGGTTGATGGAGAAGCAATGGTGCTAGCTAACAACGCGAGAGTACCTCGTGTATATATGGCTCTATTAAATTGTAATATTTTAGGCAGGTGAAAGAGACACGCCAATAACAAAAAATACTAGCCAGGACTTATATTTGAGACTTAAATGGGCACCAGCGACACTAATGTTCTTCAGATGGTGGCACCAACACTTCATTTGTTAGTGCTGCACATGTAAAATTAAAATCACAAGTGTCTCTCAGAAATGCCAACAGCTCGAGTTGGGAGTAACAGGAGAATGAGTTTGATACAAATGTAAGTCCTGGTTAATTATCTGGTTCTTTTCTGATTTGAACCAGCTCATGACCAGCAAGAACCATCTTAAACCAGCAACCATGTGTCAAAACCTGCATAACCAGCACATGCTGTCTTTTTTCAGCGCCGTCTATAAAATACACAAAATAATGCCACAAATACGATATTCAGCATTTGACTTCCTTACTTCAACTGCATGGTATCTGCTTTTTAAGCTGTGACATCTAGAATACAAGCAGTTTCCAGTTTCTGGCTCCAAAGCTTGAATTGAGAAAATCTCTATAGCCATTCATGACCACTGTTTAGTTATTTCACACATCAAGGAGAACATGTCTCACAGACACCAATACTTTAATGATGTATAAAAGATAAATCACTGTCAAACCATCTGAGATTAACAATTTGGTAGTGCTGATAATGCTCCTTTAGTTCTCACTGATTCACTATGACTTCAAGTCAAAATGGATGGCTATTATCAAGTGGTTATCTATTTATTTATTATTTTTTTTAATTTAGGGTGCTGTTTCTGCCCAATTAAACAATTCTTTAATGTTTACATGCAAAGTTTCCTTTTAGATTAACATTTATTCGTAGAGTAGTCTTTTTTTTGTGAAGCCAATGTTAACATTTTTCATTAGCCAAAACATATTTAACCACTAACACTAATTCATGTTTAAGACATGTAATATAATTATGGCATTTACAAGCAATTTTACAAAATCAAATATATAAAATTAGGTGGTTTAATCAATTTAAATATATTCAGAAATAAGCTTTTACCTCAGACCTTATCGCTGCAATGCTCTACAAAATATATACTATTATAGTGATGTTATAGTTGAGAGTTGCAAAACACAGAATGGATGACTGAAAACAAAACAAAGTGAAAGTTGTTTAATGATTAAAAAAAGGAAAGGCCACATCCTGATATTGATATGAACTAGTAGTGTACATTAATTCACTCTCATCCGAGCAAAGAATAGCAGCTGAATAAAATAAATCGAAATAATCGAGGTTTCAGCTTCATTAATCTTTTAATGGCTGGTAACATTCTAGGAAAAATCATCCTTTCTGCCCTCACCTAAAGTTATGTGCTTCTGGAATACTTAATTATGATGAGTCAGATTAGTGGTTAGATATTTCCTGCTTACAGTAATCTATAGCCTGTTTTTTAAATCAAAGCACTTATCTGGGTAATTATATGATTGTGAAAATTACCCCAGAGTAATATAACGTCAAATTATTACAGTATTGGTGATCACTGAGAGATTGTTTTGTACTTTCTAAGAAAATGTTTTAAGCTTTAAAATAATGCAAAGGTGAAAAATAAAATCTTTAAATCAGTATTTAATATTTTCTCATCTGCCCTGGACATAATTATATGCAGTTTTATATAGTGGTCTATGTTTTTTTCTAAAGGTCAATGCTGATGCTGATATGTGGGAAAGCAGGGCGGTCAATGGCCAATTTTTAGCTGATGTATTATTATTATTTTTTATTAATAATTACATTTGAATTAAATTCAAATTAAATTAAATGTAAAATAATTTAAAAAATTTGTTTAAAAATATGTAAAGTAATCATACTTAAACCAGTTCTCTACTGGTTTGGGCATGGGCCCACATTTTCACGCACACGCACGCACGCACGCACGCACGCACACACACACACACACACACACACACACACACAGAGTCAAGCCCAAAATGATTCCTACCCCTGGCAAATTCTGACTTAGTTACTTTTATTCAACGAGCAAGTTTTTTTTTTTGTTTTTTTTTTTTCCCCAAAATTACACAGGCTTCTCCCTAAAGATAATAAGATGGTGAACGAGGCATCATTGTGGAAAAAATATTTCTCAGCTTTATATTTACATTTGAACAAAAAGTGCCAATTTGACATTTGATCCACCTCAAATGTTGACTTTTGTACGTATGTACATATATTGATTACAAATGATGAAAAGCATTACATAGCAGTCCTAACTAGTCCACCTATTTTTTGCTGATGAAATAAAATTAGTAAAGTGGTATGAACCACCACAGATTAAAAATAAGTTACATGCTATATTCTTTATTTATAATAAAGTGATGTACAGTGTGCACCGCCCTCAGTTGGGTGTGCTATGAGCAGAGGCGTATTTATAACAGTATGCAATGCAATACTTCTCCATACGCATTTGTACACAGCACCTTATAACATGTATATTTATAACAAATCTGCACAAACAATTCATCATCCAGAGCTCTATTGTCTAACTGCATCTCTGTTTAATGTTTGTCGTATTTTTCTCATATTTATTTTGTGTTGTCACTTGTCACTTTATGTACACTGGAAGCTTCTGTAGCCAAAACAAATTCCTTGTGTGTGTAAGCACACTTGGCAATAAAACCGATTCTGATTCTGATTCTGATTTAGTGATTTGTGGGTTGTAAGCATTAGGCATGGGACGATAACCGGTTTTAATGTTTACCACGGTTTTGAAAAGTCAAGGTTTTAAAACCGTTACAAATTTCTTTTATACCGTTCCTAAGGTATTTGTAAGGTTAGTTTTTTTTTTTACGTGTTTTTTATGACTTTTTATTGAGGTTTTTTTAGGGCAACAGTATCTCCAGCAGAAAAGTCTGATCACAAATCACTTATACACCAACATCCAGCATGCTATAGACCTGAACAGTGCAGTGACTTACTTTATATCCACCAAAAAGAAAGATCTACAAAGATGCCTTTTCAAGTTGTAAAGAAACCTTTGTTTTTGAAAATACTGAAGACAGCAGAAGTCAATGATGTATTTTAATTATTTAGCTTGACATGTTTACTGTTTCAAAATATTTTAAATGCTAAAATAAAATATGCCGTGTTCAATCGGGAAAAAGTTTTTTTTTTTTACCCAGACATTTAAAAATAACATATTTTACAGCGGTACTCACAAAACCTTGACATCGTGAAACCGTGATATCGTGAAACCGTGATATTTTTATCCAAGGTTATCATACCGTCAGATTCTTATACCGGGCCATGCCTAGTAAGCATCTTGTAAAACCTTTTAAAAGATTTGTTTTCTAAAAAGGAATTCACAACTAAAAATAATAAACGAACTTTTTTGTTTTTTTAAAACAAAATCTTCACTGATTTGACTGCTGGACTGCTCTATGATTGAGGGTGGGGGACACATTTGCGCAGATGTAATAATTACGTTCAAATAAATTTTATGCCCTGAGCGTACAAAATAATAGCGTACATGCTCACTGCCTTTGTGGCGCCCCAGAAAGCACTCACAATTTGCTAATTTCAGGATATCTTTCATTGAAAAAGAACTAGTCTTTTGTAACTAATGCATCTTGTCCTTTATAAAAATATATTTTTCTTACACTTAAGAATCGCATCTCAGGTTTCAGCAACAGAATCACAAATTACTCAATGTCATTCACGACCTAATTTTTATTCAGAAATCTATTGTTCAAAAAACAGTACATTTTTTCATCCCAGTTTTCAGCTTAATTCATACATTCTTTTTTTAATGGGCTTAAATTTTGCAGTCATTTTTAAAAATGTTAAAATATGTACATTTTTGAAGAAATAAAATCTAAAAAGTGTTTGGTTAATAGATATTTTTTCAATAAAGATACAGTGCCATTATGTAAACAAACTAATTTAAAGGGTTTAATACCTTAAAACGAAGAACTTACTGGTGGTAATTATCAGTACTGATGCTGGTAAGGAAATTGATCTCTTTACTAGTGAAAAAAATATTGACAAAAATATGATGCTTCTGAGATATCTTTTGACAAACGTTTTTGTCCTTAGTGGACTTATGTGTAATTTGTTAAATTGATGTATAGAGTTTTTTTTTTTTTTTTTTCCTAATCAACCATTTGCAGACATCCACCCCACCTTCGGATGTATTTATAACATAGCATGTTCTCACAGATAGGGATAGTTGGTGGATCTGGACTTGATGATCCAGATATCCTGGAGGGAAGGACAGAACGATATGTAGTCACACCATATGGAAAGGTAAGTGTCTCTTGCCAGCATGCATGTATAAATGGACATTTGGAAATTAATATATGCATTTGCTTAAGTATAAGATGTTTCAGAATTACTGATGATTGTTCGCTTTTAAATAGTGGACTCCCCATAATTGTTGTTGTGCACTTCTTCAGTTAGTTGTTTTGATTGGCAGAACCAGATGTGTGCTTATCTTCACTTATTCCCTGTCTTTTTTTTAGCCATCAGATGCACTTATTTTGGGAAAAATAAAGAATGTTGATTGTGTGCTGCTTGCCAGGTAATTACACTCTTGGATAAAAACAAAACATTTGCATTGACTTACACATGACATTGTCTGATTGTTGTATAATTATCAAGGATTGAATCTAATCAATAACTTTTTTTCTCCTCTATGAGGCATGGGAGACAACACACCATCATGCCCACTAATGTCAATTACCAGGCCAATATTTGGGCATTAAAGGAAGAGGGCTGCACTCACCTGTTAGTCACCACAGCATGTGGTTCCCTCAGAGAGGACATCCAGCCTGGGGACATCGTTTTAATTGACCAGTTCATTGATAGGTTAGTGTTCTTTTAATTCTCACTTTAAAAAGAACCTTTGAAAGACAAAACAACAATTTGATTGGAAGAAAATGCTGAGCTACTAACTAAACAATAATGTATGAACACTGTTACATTGTTGTTGAATGCATTTATTTAAGTGAGTTTTAACGATCACAATAAGATGTGCTAAAACCTGAAGAATATAGTCAATGTTTTGTTTTTCTTCATTTCAAAGAAGGTTTATTTACTTTGCTGCCATGTTTGCAATACATGTATGCAGGGGAGTGTATCTGTGTTCCCAGTGTTCTTTTTGCATATGGTTTAAGGTTTATACCCGCAATCAGTTATTACCAATGAAATTCAGGGAACACAGTTAGCCTGTATTTTATTTACTTAAGTGATTTGGCATGAAGATATGAACCACTGTATTTAGAATGTCTTTAGATTCATTAGGCCATACGTAAAATTATATCAAAAGTCAGCCAAACTACTGTTTTTTGTTATTATTTTAACCATTATACTTTTCCAACCAAAACCTGACTCTTGAGGAACTGGGATGGTAGATAGTGGCCAGTGGTTTGTGTTCATAACTTAATACTGGGCAATTTAAACCATGTATTATTTATCCTGGTTATCCTGGTCATATCCCAGAGCATGTTAACAATGTATCACTAGTTGTCATTGTTATGAACACACTAAAAGCAGTCCACTGAAAAAACAAGATGCTTCAACTAAATTCAAACTTAGCCATGAAGTGTGTGACAGACATCTTGTATTACAGGGATAGTTCATTCAATAATGAAAATTCTGTCAATAATTATTTATTGGACTTGTATCTGGCACTCCCAAAACTAATTGATGCTGTATTGGCTGCAAAAGGAGGCCCTACACCATACTATTGAATTATTATGGTCTAAAACCACCAGGCGTTTCAGTTTTAATGCAGTAATTGCCTGGCAGCAAGACAGCAGTATAAACAATAATAAAACAAAAAATACACGATTACTTTTTAGCATAAATGTTTTATTTTTTATGGGTTCGTTAAATAATACACAGTTACTTTCAGCATAAATGTTTTATTTTTTATTATTTTGTGTATAATCTCTTGTTGAATTATGAAGTTGTTATGATTATGTAATATGTTTTATCTATATTATTCTTGCATGAAATAGCCATAAGTTGCCGATGTAGCAATAAACAAACAAACTTTAGCATTTGTAGTATTTGTACAGGCTTTACATGTCAATAATTGTATTTATAAAAAATTTATTTGACCTGTAGCTGAATATTTTAATAAATTTTGCATAAAAAATGCACTTTGAGATTTGAGAAGTTGTTTGCATATCATGTGCCACATAAAGTCATCTGCATCTTAGATGCACTATATAGATTTAATGTTCATAACCGATATAAAATGAATATACATTGTCATATAATATGACATGACTGAATAAAATTATGTAGTTATTGCCTTTACAAATAAATCTCTCAGTGAGAAAATTGGAAATGCCTATTATGAAGCACACTTAAATATAGAGGTACAAAAGCTGCTACTGGGGTGGTATAACTTAAAGCCATATATTAGTATCTAAAGTGTATATATTAATTCCTAAAAAGTATAAAAATGTGCCATGTGCAAAGTTAGTGTCCAGTGACAATGTTTGTACTTTTATTTCTAATTGTGTAGATTACATATCTACACAATTAAAATGACACTGTTGAATCTTGTTTATATGAAACAATTCTGGGAGACTTCAGATAAGAAAAACACTGACTTTTGTTAGGTAAAGTCTCTGAAGGCCTGTGAATGAGGGCTTTGCTTGTTGGTATGTTATATTATTGGACAGATTCCACAAGTGGATTGGAATCTGGAACTGTGTTCAACTGGTCTAGATCTTATCCGAACACTTTCTGATTGTCTGGGTAGTAATAGATCTTGGACTGTGCCTTTGTGTCAGGCTGTCCCACAGGGGTCAGTTCTTGGATTACTTTAATTTAGTATTTATATTATATAAATACTATATTACTTATATTATTTAATTTATTATTATATTATTTGTATATATATTTAAATTGTTCAGAAATATGGCCTGGGTTATCACTGTTATGCAGACGACACCCAGATTTATATCAGCACCCATCTTGATTTCACTACTACTTTGATTCTCTACACCTGCTTGCTGGAAATCATGAGATTTCATTAATTGGCACTCAATCTGATGTTAACAAATATAGGAATTTTACGTTTTCTGTGAACAATACCCAATACAGTACACAAATATGCCTAAATTATGGACTTTATTACCTGCATTTGTTAGGAAAGCTTTTTCCTAACTTCCTATTTAGGTTGCTTTGAGAGACTTCTTAAGGCTCATCTCTTTTTTTATTTCTACTATGTAATTTGTTTATTGTTTTTACTGAGTATTGCAGTGTGACTTATTACTGTAATTTTATTATGCAAGTTTGTTATTTTGATTTTTCTTGTATTATCTTTGTTAGTATACGTTGTAGCGCTTTGAGTTCACGAAAAAATGTATTGTTATTATTATTCTAATTATTACAGGACACAACTTTGTAATTTTTTTTACACTCAGCTGGTACAACTAATCACTGGTGTGCAACTGGCTTTATTGTTCCTCACAATGCACCTTATCAGTTTGATGCATGTTCTTTTTCATTTCATTGCACACCGCACTTAATTGAAGAACTACAAAACGTGTTCAGACGTTCTATGATGGGCAGCCCACCAGCCCTCCAGGTGTGTGCCACATACCTATGGCCGAACCGTTCTGCAGCAAGACTAGAGAGGTCAGTGGTGTTTTCTATATCTCTGTCTCTCTCTCACTCTCTGTCTTATTCTTGTTTTCTTTATCATTTTCTTATCTCATTTTGTAGGTGCTTCTGGAGGTTGCACAGGGACTTGGTGTGAAGTGCCACACTCGAGGGACAATGGTGACCATAGAGGGTCCTCGTTTCTCCTCTCGGGCAGAGAGCCTTATGTTCAGACAATGGGGTGCAGATGTCATCAACATGACCACTGTACCGGAGGTGGTTCTTGCCAAGGAGGCTGGCTTGTGCTATGCTAGTATTGCTATGGCAACTGATTATGACTGCTGGAAGGAGCATGAAGAGGCGGTGAGCAGAAGCCTGTGTGTGTGTGTGTGTGTGTGCGTGCGTGCGTGCGTGCGTGCGTGCGTGCGTGCGTGCGTGCGTG
>CAIGQV010019068.1:1369391-1422573 GCA_903798115.1 Danio jaintianensis | reverse complement strand
ATTTTAGAATGACCAAAACAACATTTCAGATGTTTTACAATGTGGTCAGCCTGCTGGTTTGTCCATTTACACACATTTTTATCATCACATGATCTCTTATAACCAAATCACATGACCTTTTTTTAATGCGCATACTGGAATTTGTTCGGTAAAAGTGTTTCCATCGCAGTTTATGCGCATCTTTTCTTATCGAATAAAAAGTTTATCCTACTCAGTTATGCGCATACATTTTTTATGCGCATTTCCAAAATTTATGCGCATCTTAGCGTTTCCATCAACCGATGTTTTATGCGCATATCCAAAATGCGCATAAAAATAGGTGGATGGAAACGTACCTATTGACTAGATGCTAAGACAGTCTGTTCTCCAAATACATTACATTTTATGCATTTATAGATATGTTACACTGTACTTACAATATTTAAAGAACCAGTTCTTTATTTGCTCTAGAATTTAAAACTGTTTGTTACCTCATTTTACACTGAGGCGAGTAAAGTTTGAAAATCCATTGGTGATATTATGAAGTTTAGTCATATGCTGTGTTCATTACTACAGCACTTTAACCTCTGGGCCTTGATACAGCCTGAATCTACTAATCCATAAATGAAATGACAATTTAATTTTCAACAATTCAGAACAAAGCATTTCATTTCCAAGATGACCAGAGCTGATGATAATCAGGGGCGGGTAATCTACTAACACCACAATAAAAAGTGAACCACTGGATCAACTTAAAAATTCATTCAAATTGTTTTTTAATGTTTTGAATTACTACAAGTTAAGTTGAAACAGTAAAAAAAGGGTTTTACATTACATTACATAAAATTATAGCTAAAGGAATTTGTTTTTAAATTTATCCAATGGTTCACATTTTACAGTGAAAACAGATGTGTACAGTGTCAGGATGCTTTCAATGCAGCATAATGTAGGAGGCATTATTTGCAAAAACAAAATAAATAATTATACATAGTTCAGATGCAAAAACCTCTAAATGCCATCTAAAATTTTCCTCTAAAATTTTTCTATGTTCATTCATTCATTTTCCTTTGGCTTAGTCCCTTTATTTATCAGGGGTCACCACAGTGGAATGAACCGCCACCTTATCCAACATATGTTTTACACAGTGGATGCCCTTCCAGCCGCAACCCAGTACTGGGAAACACCCATACACTCTCACATTTACACATACACTACGGCCAATTTAGCTTATTCAATTCACCTATACCGCATGTGTTTGGACTTGTGGGGGAAACCGGAGCACCTGGAGGAAACCCACGCGAACACGGGGAGAACATGCAAACTCCAAACAGAAATGCCAACTGACCCAGCCGGGACTCGAACCAGTGACCTTCTTGCTGTGAGGCGACAGTGCTAACCACTGAGCCACCATGTCGCCCTTGTGTTTATGTTCAGTAATTAAATTTTTTGTCAATGAATAGATTCTTTGCATTGTCTTTAAAGTGAAACAACTGAACATAAACATAGGAGGCTGAGAGAAATGCTCATTTTAGTAGAATTGTTTTATTTTTTTTAAACAAAGAGAAAAAATGCACTTTGGCCAAAAGTGACAATACAAAACTGAATTCAATTTATAAGTAAATGTAAGAGGAAATAAAGTTTTTGGTGCTCAGATGTTAAAGGGGTCCCCAACCCAAAATAAAGCTCACAAACTAAACAAAATCCGGCCCTTATATTAACGGGACCACACCATTATCAGATTTAAAAACTTAATTTAATTTCACATAACATTCGAAACAAATAAATAAAATACCATACATAACAAATACATTTTCACTTTTATATAAATCATAAAAATAAATAATTTATTTCTGTTAGCATGCACTCTGGTGAGCTAAAAAATAGGAGCTGTCTGCTGTCCTTTCATGCGCATAAAAGAAACAACATAAGCTTTCTAATTTGTAGCATATTAAAACAAATAAACAAAGGAAAACATAAAAAATAAAGGGACAAAATAAAGGAAACACACATCAAAACATATAATCATTTAAACTTTTTAAATTAAATACATTTAAACTATGTGTGGCCTTAATGCAGTGCACACTTTTTGATGACATATTTCTCATAATGAAAAGTGTTTTATGCTGGCATACTTTGCTAGTAAATCTGGCCCTATTCTGCTGCAATGTTGCCAACTGCATCACAAAGATGCATACAAAAATTCTGAAGTAGACCTGCTAGTAACATTTTGGTAAAGTTATACGTTTCATATCTTTAGAAAGTAAGTAACTTTAGAAATTAAAATTCACAATTTTTGTGGGTTATTGCATATTTAATGCAACATAATGCATATTTTTAAATAATTAATAATAGAAATGATTTACCAATACACATAAATTTTCCCCTAATAAATTATATATATATCATCCACTTTTTTCATGCATTTTCTAATCATTGGTGCAAAGACAATTCAGATATGTAGTATTTATTAATTAAAGTTTAAATGTTTTTTTTTGTTTTTGTTTTTCATTTTAGTAATTTCTAAAATAATTTAGTTTTCAAAACATCTATAAAAATTCCAATTCTGTCATATATCACACACTGAGAAATATGTCATAATAGGACTTTTGGCAACAAAATATGTCCACAACTACCATTTCATTGCTTCAATATGATTGCCATTATTTTAACCATTTAATGTGAGGCATTCTGGTGTTCTGATTTTAGGTTAATTTAGATTGTGGACGGTATAGATGAACGGTGTGTTTGTAGCAGCCTTGAACCGGGTCTCTGTTATATGCCGCTCGCGCATCTTGGATATTGGCTACCAACACTGAGATGAGATCTCCTCCTGTGAATGTTGGTGATGGATTGCTGTACCTTCCAGGTTTGAGCTCGGCAACGCCCCAATATTCCTGCAGAATGGAGTGACAGGCAATATATAACGCATCAGTTTGGGCTGACTGCACAACAGAAACTTTATTTTTCCCTGTCTGAAATGCAGCCCTGGATATTCTCGGCTCGCTCTCACAATCCTAAACTGCTTGAATCTGTAGAATTTTCCTTTGCTTTGGGGATTGGATCGGTTATAATTTTTTTTACATTCAATCAATAAGTGCTGGGATTGATTCATTTGGTCAGCATTTTGTCATTGAGAAGAGATTGATCAATAATTTGTGCTGTTTTTTAATATAAGGAAAAAATGAAGATAACAATAAGACCTGCATTTTCAGATCTTAGACCTTACTGAGTAGTGATGTTTAGATAGGAGCATGGCTGAAGGACAATTCTGTGCTGAAAAAATAAAAGTACTGATAATTCAGTTTAATGATAGACTGGCCAGATTGATCACCTATGGATCAAAGACATGACATCCCATTTTGTTGTACACATCAAACTGAACCTACATAATTCTATATACACTTGAAGACAAAATCATTATGAATGAAATATGAATTATTTAAAAACAATTCCAAGTGCTGTTTAACGCAGAGAAGATTTTTTTTCTGCTTGTGTTTTAAACCTAATAGTTTTAATAATTTCTAATAATTCATTAATTTTGTCTTTGCCATGGACACAGTACGTAATATTTTTTAGCTATTTTGCAAGATACTAGTATTCAGAACAAATTATGGGTGAGTCAATGTTGGCAGAATTTTCATTTTTGGGTAAACTATCCCTTTAATTAGGTTAATTAGGCGAGTTTGTAGCCAAAGAAAATATTTTTAAATAGTTTTTTAGGGCTAAAGATTTATTTATTTATTTAATTTTTATTTCAGCTAAAATAAAATAAATAAGACTTTCTCAGTTAACTTATTTAACAGGTTTTCTATGTACAGTTCAGTACAGTAAAAAATTACAAAATTATTAGCCCTTGTCTGAATTTTTTTGATTTTTTCAAATATTTTCTCAAGTGATGGTTAACAGAGCAAGGACATTTCACAGTATTTCCTACTATATGTTTTAGTTGATTAAAATGTCTTGTTTAAATGTCCTTTTAAATCATGGTGGAAAAAAATGTTAGTAGATAATGATGCTTTTTTGCTCAAACAAAATTAGAATACAAAACAAAACTAGAATAGGACACATCTTAATGTACACAATGCTTTATTCAACTTTATATATATATATATATATATATATAAAGAAAATACAGGTTAATACTGTAGGTAATCACAACTTTGCATAGTACTTTATTTATGTTTATGCTGGAGATTGTGCTACTGTTTATTACAAGGTAGATATATCTGCATAGCTTTCATCGAGCAGGACTGCAGTATGTTATTGACACATGAATCCTAAAATGTTTATTGCAAAGAGAACAGATGTTTATGGTTGAAAAAACAATATAGCAGATGTATTTATAAAATTATTACCATTGGAAAGGCCTATTCATAATATTATTATAAATTTTTTTAAGTGTTAATATGAAATGTGTATAATTGCTTGTTTGTGATCTATGTTTTTATTATAATTAGTTTTATTGCACCTTTCAAATTCCAAATAAAAATCTAACTGAATCTAATTAATAATTTGTGAGAAATGTCATTTTAAAATGTTCTTTAAAAAAATTTTTAATAACCAAAATTGTGCAGAAATATAGTAATTTCTGTGGTATATTTTTTACAAGAATGTTCTACACTATTTCAGTTTTCAAAATTTGACATTTAATTCAGTGTGTTTCTTGTCATTTTTCAAAGTAGTTTGTGAAATTTACTATCAAATCTTTTTTTTTTGTGTGTACAATGCTCAATGTTCAGAATAAACCACTGATGTAAATTATCTTTTTCAAATTCAGCAAAAATAACTACTGACTAAAAATAACTAATAAATTGTTGACATAAAAATGTATACGCTTATACAATTACGTGTTAGTCTTTGTTTAATAATTGCATATAAAAAGTACTACCAATTTACTGAAATTACCATTTTTTTGTACAATATTAACTCAAAATAGGGCTTGGATTAATCAGCTTGGACGATGTTACGATATCTCTCAATTTTAGGTTAAGCAGTGAAAGCATGTGAAACATGTTTACAGGTTCAGCGGCAGAAACAGGTCTGAGGATATGAGCTATTCTTGTGTTGTGAGCATAAGCCATGAAGGTAGAGAGAAGTGAAGGATTATTTATTTATTTCTGAAAGAACCTGTCAGAATTGCCTCCAAAGGATTGCAGTCATGAATGGTGGCCTGGTTCCCAGTCCATACGTTAATAAATAATGGATATGTCAGGGCAACGTATGGGCTGTGCGTTATAATGAGCGTTCTGGAGCACATCAGCACTCTGCCTGGACTGGTATTCATCTGGTGAAGAGACAAGGGTCTGAGCCACTGTCACTGAACCAAACCCCCCGCTTCTCTTCTCTTTCCCCGTCAGCCTGCACTTTCTTACACTTTACCCTCCTTTTAGAACCAACAGAAAACTTTACAGTAATGTGGAGGACCACTCCACATAATTTTTTTAAATATGTTACTGTGAGAACATATAAACAAATGTTATTCTTACTTCCAAATCGGTGAAATATATTATTTTGATATTGGAAACGACTGCAGTTGGGCCCTATATCAAATATATATAATTTGTTCCTCAATTTCTAATTTATATATATTTTTTCTCTTTCATTTTCCATTAAAATAAACCATTATTGTCATTAAATTAATATTCTGTTAAACCAAACTTTTTTTTCGATATTGTCGTGAAAAGACACAAGTTTCTCTACTTACTGTATGTGATATCCTGATACTTATTCTCTAAAAAAAAGTAAAGTAATGTTTTGGTGTCAGATGAAGATTTCTTATTTATATTTTTTTTAAATAAAGACTCAAGAAAAATCCACAAGTAAACAGGAAACAAAACACCATGTAAATCACTACACAACAATACAGAGAACACAAAGGAATTGAGGGGATAAATACACAACATAACAGAACTGAAACCCAAACAGGTTTGGAATAAGTCAAGAGTAAATACATTTTCATTTTGGGGTGAACTATCTCTTTAACTAAACCCTTTAGTCTTTTTGCAGTTTATTATGACACTAGGCTATATCACAGTTTGTCTACTTGTGATGTCAATTAAATACTGTGTTTATGGTTCAGGCAATCTATTTGGTGTTTTGGCATTGGTTTAAAAAAAAAAAAGATTAATTTCAAAGAGTTATCAAGCTCGTAAGCAACGTAAAAGATTTCAATGTTTTGCTCACACTGGCTGACACACAGCTGAAGTGTGAACACACAAAATAAATCATTCTCTGTTAATTTTATACCCATGATATGTTTTCAAGTTGTTGAGAAAAAAATATTATGTGTAACATTAATAGGTACACATTGAATTTATTTGTTTATTGCATTTCTGAATTTCTTAATTGAACCCTTCTACTAAATTGATGCAACATTTTGTAAAGATTTATTTATATATATGCAATTGAAAGCAGAATTATAAGTCCTCCCATAAAATGTTTAATTCTTTTTCAAATATTTCCCAAGTGATGTTTAACAGAGTAAGGAAATTACAAATTTTCATGAAAATAAAATGTTCATTATTATATGCAACTGGCTACAGAACAAACCTTGCCTAATTAACCCAATGAGCCCAGTTAAGCCTTTAAATTACACTTTAAGCTGAATATCAATATCTTGCAAAATAACTAGAAAATATTATGTATTGCCATCATGTCAAAGACAATACAAGTAAGTTATAAGAAGTTAGTTATTAAAACTATCATGTATAAAGTAATGTCTTGAAAAAAGCAGCACTTGGGGAATACTGCCAAAAAAAGTCACACACTCTAATATTTCGTCAGAGCAAGACCGTCTTTAGCTTTGATTACAGCACACATTCCCCATGGCATCATTTCAATATGCTTCTGCAATGTCACAACATTTATTCCCATCTAGAGTTGAATACATTTTTCACCAAGATCTAGTATTGATGACGTTGGACAGTCGGACCACTGTACAAAGCCTTCTCCAGCACATGCCAAAGATTCTCAATACAGTTAAGTTCTGGATTATGTGGTGACCAAACCACATGTAAAAATAATGTTGCATGCTCCCCGAACCACTCTTTTACAATTTGAGCCCCATGAATCCTGGCATTGTTCTCTTGGAATATGCCTGTGCCATCAGGGAAGAATTCATTGATGGTATAACCTGGTCATTCAGTATATTCAGGTAGTGAGTAGGGTTGAGTTTTGAGGAACTTGTTCCAAACATAAAAAAGAGGGGGATTTGATTCACACATTTAGATTCTGTTAATCTATTCCTGTCATTCTTGCATTGCAAACGGCAGTGAGCATTTTACAGTTGTATCTATCTGCCAGGACCTGTGACAATGACCTTATCTCATTACACACATGCACAGTTCATTACAATCAGCACTTTGACTGACCTCAGCAAACGTTCAAAAGTTTCTTTAAACTTTGTGGAAAAAGATGATAGCATTGCCAAATGCAATACATGTGACAAAGATATTTTGTGCAATCGAGGAAGTACCTCTAATGTGATGAGACTTTTACTTCAACATGGCATTAATCTGAAGGAATGCACCATGTTTAACTCTACCAGCCCGCCAGTCCTGCAACAATCCACCCGATACAGCTAATATTAGCAACAGCAGCGACTACAAAACACGTTATGTAACATTTATGTTACTGCATACCACAGTAACGTCATGGTTACGTCCGTAACCCACGTTCCCCGAATAAGGGAATGGAGACATGCGTCTGGAACAGACTATGGGAGTGCGTCAGACGACCAATCACTCTGAAGAGTAAGAAAACGGGCCAATGAAATGCCAAATTGCATTGGCAGAGCTCTGCTCCACAGCTGGCAGCAATGAGCTATCAGCGCTATATAAGCTAAACGCTGTGGAGTGAGCCTCAGAATTTTGCCTGCTGAAGAGCCGATCACTCAGCTAACAGCTGGAGACTCAGCTGCTGTGGCAGTGGAGACGCATGTCTCCGTTCCCTTATTCGGGGAACGTGGGTTACGGACGTAACCATGACAATCCCCTTCATACGGGAACTTCAACATGCGTCTGGAACAGACTATGGGAGACTGTATGGAAAACGCCACTGCAGCTAAGCCCGTCACACCCCTGATGTGAAGTTTGCCAAGCATAGCGTGAGCGCACAGCATCACCAGGAGCGCAACCTTCCAACGTCCCTAGGCCCTTAATTACCATTACATGGGAATTATTAAAATTTAGATCGGGAGTCGTAACGAGCTTTTACCTAGCTAATATAGACTAGGGATTTTTTAAATTACGACAGTACGTTGGGAAAGTGTGCCAGTCCCAGAAGGGGGAGGACGCTGCGGAGCCACCTGCTACCCAAGAGGGGAGACTTGATGGTAATAGAGCATATGGACTAGCCCTGATGAGGGGGAGTACTACATATGATAAGCTGGTTAGCGGGTAGGGAAGACACGGGTCCGCCTGGTCAGGGGGAACACTCCGTGGCTGAAATAAGCGTATAGGGTCACCCCAGGGGGGGGACCGCACAAGCTGGCACCGAACCTCAGCATGTGGGTAGACCAAATGGGCATACAGACATCACACTGAGCCAGGCACCCGACTCCTCCGCTGAGTCAGGTGCTGGGGGCCTCGGAGGAATTCTCTAGGGTTCGCCAAGTGGGAAACTTACTAGTAAAATAAGAAATGCGCACATATCTCCGGGTTAGGGAGCATGGCGCGGCAAGCGTTTGTTAACACCGAGCTTAGTTTCCCTCCGATTGACTGGGGTTACCCAGTAATTGGGTGGAAACCGGCTCCACTCGAAGATTATAGAATCTCGCGAATGTATTAGGTGTCGCCCAGCCCGCAGCTCTACAGATATCTGTGATAGAGGCGCCGCGTGCTAACGCCCAGGAGGAGGCGACACTTCTAGTAGAGTGTGCTCTCACATTAGCGGGACGCGGCTCGCCCTGGCATTGGTAAGCAAGGGCGATGGCATCAACTATCCAGTGGGCCAACCTCTGTTTTGATACGGCACTTCCCTTCTGCCGACCACCATAACAGATAAAGAGCTGTTCACCAGATCTTACACTTTGCGTTCGTTCCACGTAAAGGCGCAAAGCGCGAACGGGACAAAGCAATGAGTGGGCTGGGTCTGCCTCCTCCGAAGGCAGCGCTTGCAGGTTCACCACCTGATCTCTAAATGGGGTGGTAGGAACCTTGGGCACATAGCCGGGCCGGGGTCTCAGGATAACGTGAGAGTAAGCCGGTCCGAATTCTAGGCACGATTCGCTGACCGAAAATGCCTCCAAATCCCCGACTCTCTTGAACGATGCCAACGCGATCAGCAGAGCTGTCTTCATTGACAGAAGTTTTAATGTTACCGAATCGAGTGGCTCGAATGGATCTCTCTGCAGACCCGCCAGGACTACAGAGAGATCCCAAGAGGGCATAAGAGGGAGGCGGGATGGATTTAATCGCCGCGCGCCTCTGAGGAATCGGATGACTAGGTTATGCTTCCCGAGCGTGTTGCCATCCACCGCATCATGATGAGCGGAGATGGCAGCCACATAAACCTTCAGTGTGGAGGGTGACAGCCTACGCTCCAACTTATCCTGAAGGAAGGATAACACAACACTAATCTGGCAAGTCCGGGGGTCTTCTCGATGAGAAGCACACCACTCAGTGAATAGACTCCACTTCAGGGCGTAGGCATGCCTCGTAGAGGGTGCTCTAGCCTGAGTGATGGTGTTAACCACCGCCGCCGGTAAGTCACCTAAGTCTTCCGCGCTCCGTCTATGGACCACACGTGGAGGTTCCAGAGATCTGGGCGCGGGTGCCAATGGGTGCCCCGTCCCTGGGAGAGGAGATCCTCTCTCAGGGGAATGCGCCAGGGAGGGGCCGTCGCGAGGAGTGTGAGTTCAGGAACCCAGGTCCGGTTGGGCCAGAGAGGCGCAACAAACAAGACCTGCTCCTCGTCCTCCCTGACTTTGCACAGAGTCTGTGCGATTAGGCTCACTGGGGGAAACGCATATTTGCGCATGCCCGGTGGCCAGCTGTGAGCCAGCGCATCCGTGCCGAGGGGGGCCTCGGTCAGGGAATAAAACAACTGGCAATGGGTGCTTTCGAGAGAAGCAAACAGGTCGACCTGGGCTTTCCCGAATCGCTCCCATATCAGCTGGACCGTACCGGGGTGGAGTCTCCATTCTCCACGGAGCGTTTGCTGCCGTGAGAG
This sequence comes from Danio jaintianensis, assembly GCA_903798115.1. Classification (NCBI taxonomy): domain Eukaryota; kingdom Metazoa; phylum Chordata; class Actinopteri; order Cypriniformes; family Danionidae; genus Danio; species Danio jaintianensis. The sequence continues at coordinate 1,412,424 of CAIGQV010019068.1, read as the reverse complement.
CACATCGGCTGCACAGTTGAGCTCGCCCGGGATATGAATGACACGCAGCGAACTCAGCCGCGTATGACTCCAGAGGAGCAGACGGCGAGCGAGCTGAGACATGCGACGAGAACGTATACCTCCCATACGATTGATATAAGCTACCGTTGCCATGCTGTCCGTCCTGACCAGCACATGCTTCTGCTCTAACACCGGTAAAAAGCGGCGGAGAGCAAGAAACACTGCCAACAGCTCTAGGCAGTTGATATGCCAACGCAGACGGGGTCCAAACCACGAACCCGCAGCTGCGTGCTCGTTGCACACGGCCCCCCAGCCCATGCTGGAGGCATCTGTCGATACGACAACATGCCTGGATACTTGCCCTAGGGGCACCCCGGCCCGTAGAAAAGCAAGATCCGTCCAGGGACTGAAGGTGCGGCGACACAGCGGAGTGATAAGCACCCGGTGCGCGCCCGCGTGCCATGCCCGTCTGGGAACCCGATCGTGAAGCCAGCGCTGAAGTGGTCTCATATGAAGCAAACCGAGCGGCGTCACAGCGGCTACGGATGCCATATGCCCCAGGAGCCTCTGAAAATATTTCAGTGGAACCACTATGTTCCTGTCGAGCGTGCTCAGACAGGAAAGCACTAGCATGGCGCGCTCCTCCGAGAAGCGCTACCATAGCGATCGAGTCCAGCTCCAGCCCGAGAAAAGAGATCCTCTGCACTGGGCAAAGTTTGCTCTTCTCTCGGTTGACCCGAAGCCCCAACTGGTCGAGGTGCCGAAGCACCCTGTCCCTTTACGAAAACAAATTCCTCGTATGTGTGAACATACCTGGCAATAAAGCTCTTTCTGATTCTGATTCTGTGCATAATCAATTGATCGCGAGACGAGGCTAGGATCAGCCAGTCGTCGAGATAATTGAGAATGCGGATGCCCGCAAGCCGAAGCGGCGCAATGGCACCCTCCGCGAGCCTGGTGAAAACCCGCGAAGACAGAGAGAAGGGGAGGACTTTGTACTGCCATGCTCGTCCTTTGAACGCAAACCGGAGAAATGGACGGTGGCGTGGAAGAATGGAGACATGAAAATACGCGTCCTTCAGGTCTATAGCTGCAAACCAATCCTGAGGACGGACGCACCGGAAAATGCGCTTCTGCGTGAGCATCCTGAACGGCATTTTGTGTAAATGACGGTTCAGTCTGCGCAGATCTAGGATTGGTCTTAACCCTCCGCTCTTTTTCGGCACGATGAAATACGGGCTGTAAAACCCACGTTTCATCTCGGCTGGAGGGACCTGCTCGATTGCATCCTTCGCCAGGAGGACAGCAATCTCCTCTCGCAAGACAGAGGCGCTCTCGAGGGAAACCCTCGTAGTATGAACACCCGTGAAGCAGAGTGGCCCGAGGAAGAGCTGAAAATAAGAGAGTGTCTCTTACCTTCCTCCCTGGATCCCGCGATGAGGCTGGAGTGAGAGAAAGGAGCCCGTCCTCTTGCACTCCGTGAGCCTGTGGCGAAGGGGCCCGGCGCTGCGAGCTGGAAGGCGGAGCGTCCCAGACTGGCAGGGCTCGGGTTTGCACATCCGGAGAGAGGGAAATTTGCTCTTTTATTGAAAATTTGGTACCACTGGCCCGGAGGCCCGCAGTGGTGCTTTTAAAGTCTTTGCTGACTGTAGGTGTCCTCGGCCCTCCACCGAGGAAAGAGCAGGTTCCCTCTTCTCCGGATGGCCCGTCTCAGGGACGCTTCGCGGTCCGTTTACCGGACTTAACGGTGCCCTGGGGCGGTGGCGTCGCAGTCCCGCGGGAGGCTCGGCGTTGCCGCTTAGCCGGCGGAGCGGGCAGCGGGAGCGGAGCAGGTTTTGGGGCCACGGGTGGACGCCCTCGGCGAGGAGCAGCCGAGGTAGATGGGGCAGCGGGGAGAGCAGTTTTCCGAGCCCGCTGGTAGATGACCTCACCCATCGCCTGGGACTGCTCTTTCACCGCCGAGAACTCCTGGGTAAAGTCCCCGACGGTGTTGCCGAACAGGCCAGCCTGGGATATTGGAGCGTTAAGAAAGCGAGCTTTGTCAACATCTCTCATATCGGCCAGGTTTAGCCAGAGGTGGCGTTCCTGGACCACTAATGTGGCCATCGTCTTCCCCAGGGCACGAGCAGCCGATTTGGTGGTCATGAGAGCGTAATCGGTTGCCGTGCGGAGCTCATGCATCAAGCCCGGGGAAGAACCACCCTCCTGCAGCTCAGCCAACTTCTCCGCTTGGTAGCGTTGATAGGTGGCCATAGCGTGCAGAGTGGATGCAGCCTGTCCCGCAGCAGTGTAGGCTCTGGCCACGAGGTACTCAGATAACCTACACGCTTTGGAAGGGAGTGTGGGTGGACCTCTCCAGGTGGAGGCGCCCCGCGGGCAAAGATTGACCGCGATAGCGCGCTCCACCTGGGGAATCGCCTCATAACCCCTGGCTGCTCCACTATCAAGGGTGGTGAGAGCGGGAGCGCACGAGGACCGGGCAGAGAAAGGTGCCCTCCATGCCTGCGTGAGCTCACTGTGTACCTCCGGGAAGAAAGGGACGGGGGGTTTGGAGGGTCTTGCCCTTCTAGCCCCCACGTAACACCCATCTAAGCGGTCCGGCCGTGGTGCTGGGGGACAAGCCATCTCCAGACCCACGGCCGAAGCAGCCCGGAATAACACGGCTAACATGTCCGATTCCAGACCCGAGGCCGCACTGACCACCCCGGAGGGTGGCAGAGGGTCCGGATCTTCATCGGAGCATGTTAGCCCGCCCTCCGATGCAGCGATGGACATCACGTCCCCGGTGTCATCTAATGAAAGCGCGGCCATCCCGGGGGATGGACCAGCGCTCTCACTCGAAGCTTGGACAGAACCAACTGAGGAGTGAGGGGTCCGCAGGCCCGAAGGCGACGGATAAGCCCCCACTGTAACCCTCAGGTCTGCCCGTGTGCTAACCGCATGGCGGGGAGCAGCAGGGGTGACGCACCCTAATGCAAGGGTGCGCCGCGACCTTAGCTGTGCAACAGTTAAGCCCTCGCAGTGAGGGCAGCAACTGTCCGCGAGCACCGCATCAACATGCCGGACCCCCAGACATGTGACGCAATGCTCGTGCCTGTCATCCCGGGAGAGGAAACCACCGCATCCAGAAATGCACCGCATTAAAAAGACGCGTTATGCGACCGTGTGCTCTCTTAGGGAATTCTGCTCTTTTAGTGTGAAACTGCTCTTTTAGTACACCAGTGAAACGCCCAGGGGACGTAAAACCCAGATGAAACGCCGCTGTTGCGTCTTCTCCCGCACTGGTGATAAGCGCTGACACTTTCTCGCTAGTCAGGTTGGCAGATTAAGGTCTTCAGTCTCGTGAGAGGGTCTGAAGCAGAAATTCTGAGGCTCACTCCACAGCGTGCAGCTTATATAGCGCTGATAGCTCATTGCTGCCAGCTGTGGAGCCGAGCTCTGCCAATGCAATTTGGCATTTCATTGGCCCGTTTTCTTACTCTTCAGAGTGATTGGTCGTCTGACGCACTCCCATAGTCTGTTCCAGACGCATGTTGAAGTTCCCGTATGAAGGGGAACTGTCAGTTATATATTGTATGTTGTATCTTTTTGTGTTATACCTAAATAGTTTTGGTTTGTAATTGCTTCTTGTGTTCTTTAATGAAACATTTTTTCAATATTTGACCAATTGTTACAGTTAACATTACAGCCTACTATAACCTAAATGTGGCAAGAGTAACTACTCTTTTTTTCTCTACAAAAACATTATTATAATTGGAACTGAGAATCGGAATTGGAATCATTAAAATTAAAACAATACCTAACCCTAGACTCATCTTTGGGCACATAATGTTGCTGAACCAAGACCTGACAAACTGCAGCATGCCCAGATCACAGCACTGCACCCACAAGCCTGTTTGGTGGGCAATAGGCAAGATGGGTGCATCACTTCATCCGCCACTCTTCTTACTCTGATGCGCCCATCACTCCGGATAGGTTAAATTCGGACTCATCTGACCACTTGACCTTCTTCCATTGCTCCAGACTCCAATCTTTATACTCCCTAGCAAATTGCAGCATTTTTTTTCCACAATTAGCCTAACTAATCAGTGGTTTTCTTAAGGCAACACTGCTGTTTGGAAAATACTTTAGTAATATTATTACTATCACGATTAAACATAGCTGTGAGTTCTACTGTTGTTTTTTTATGACTTGATTTCACCAGACATTTGTCTATGATCAGACCACATTTCTTCTTCAAAGATGATGGTTTCCCCCATCCTTGCAGTTTTCAGTAATGTGTCAGACAGTTCTTAACCTGATTGTAGTAGTTTCATCAGTCTCTTTGCTTGATGCATGCCAATAATATGACCCTTCTGGAACATCTTTTCTGGCATGGATGTTTAAGAACTGAGAAGCTATTTGCTCTGCAGCAATTAGGGTTAAATAACTTGTTACCAGCTTTCTTTCACTCTTCACTTGGTTTACATTGTTTTTTACTTACTTTGACTGTCATTACCTTTAGTTACAATGGTGAATTTTCATAAACAACGAGTATGTGTGTCATAATTTGATCACGTTTATGCTGTTCTAAACCTGTGCCACTGATCTTGCACAAAAGATGGAGGTTTGAAAAACTTTTTTTGGACACAATGGACACATTTCCTTTTTTGTACTGGCATACATTACTTTTGATATCTTCTTTTGTCCATACAGGTTTAAAAACAACGGGATGAGTACATGGTGCCATCATTTTTGGGTAAATAAAGGGCTGTTTTTAGCTTACTGCAGCTGATGTGTCTTTAACATATATCAGCGAGCGTGTTTCACTCTTCAGCTCATCCACGCTGACAGCCCAGTGCTGATTGAATTTGAGTCTCTGCAGCATCTGCCATTATCATCCTCATGGTCTTGAGTGGTTTATCTGTGGCCTCCACGAATCACCATATCAGGGCTGCTGGGGGTTGGGGAGATGGGACAGGATTGGATAGGATGTGTGTGTCTCTGTGTGTGTGTGTGAGATGCAGAGAAAGAATCTGTGTACGTTTTTTGCATGTGTCTTTCGTGAATATATATGTGTGTGTTTGTGTGTGTTTGGCATTTGATTAGTGTTTGATTATGAGTCAGCATCTCTTCCAGCCTCATCCGTCCTCTCTATCCTTCCAGTCTCGCTCAGCTCAATCAGAGCAGGACATGCACGGCCCCTGTCATTAACTGCACCTGCCATCCACAATCAGTGTCAATGGCTGTTAGGACCCCCACCGCATCCACAACTCGCTTTCATTCAGTCTGCCTGATTTTGGCTTTGACGTGTCTTCCTTTGTGAGGAGAATGTAAGACTGTTCTTTATCAATCAATTCAATTCTCAGTCACTCGGATTATTCGAATGCATTTGGTAGGTCTAGTTTGAGATGCATTTGTTTGGAAGTTTGTAGTCTTGGAGTACTATTGTCATGTTATAAATAACATATGAGAGTTTCATTGTTTATTTGTTGGTGTTCTTATGGAACATTTACTTTTTTGTTTGTTTGGGTGGAAGATGAATGCTTGTGGCATCTAAAGCATAGTAAGCATTACAGGTTGAATTTGAGAAAAATGTAAAGGTTTTATCATAAATATACAGCCAACGTCAAAATTATTAACCCTCCTGCAAAATTTGTATTCTTTTTCAAATATTTCCCAAGTGTTGTTGCAAGGAACTGTTATCAGTATTTCTTATAATATTTTATAGTCTTATTTCTTTTAGATTGGCTGGAATCAAAGCAGTTTTAAGGTTTAAAGAAGTTTAAGGTCAATATTATTAGACCCCTTAAGATTTTTTTCCAGTTGTCTACAAAACAAACCACTGTTATACAGTAAATTGCCTAATAATCCTAATCTGCCTAATTAACATAATAACCTAGGTAAGTCTATAAATTGTACTTTAAGCCCAATTAAAATGATTGTGTTTAAAAATATGTTGAATAAATCTTCTCTCCATTAAACAGCACTTGGGAATTTTTTTTAAACAAATAGAAATTTCACAGGAGGGCTAATATTTTTGACTTCAACTGTATTTAAGCCATTACATTTTAACCTTATACCCAAGCCTAAAAGTAATAATGTTCAACATTATTATTGTTATTATTAATAATAATAATAATAATAATAAACAGAAATATATTACATTGACATGAATATACATTGTATATTACATTCATATATTATATGAATGTAACTAAATGTAACAGTACAAACATAAAATGCTTCTTTTAAGGGCATTTCTTGAATAAACATGAAAATGTGCATTTATGAGATTGGAGGTATGCTAAGATTATAGATAACGATTGTTAAAGGCTGGAGTAGGGTTCTATTCCTTACAAAAAAACAAACAAACAAACAAACATGAAAACAAAAACATATGCATCATAAAACATAATGGTGTGCATCTAAAATTTGGATTACAGCACAAGAATAAAAGGACTCATGTTTGTGGAGTTTTTATTTGAATTGTTTAACTGAAATCATATTCCATGTAAACTGATTTCCACATATACTGTGTTAAAGTAACAGTTAAACGATTTACTGTTTTGGATCAAATAAATGCAGGCTTGATGAGCAAAAGAGACTTCTTTAAAAAACATTAAAATCACTGTTCCATATAGTTCTGGTAGTGTATGTTGGGCATAGATATTTAGAAAACAATTTCTCCTGTATCTCTAACAAAAGCTAATGTTTGTATGTTCTGAAAATTTGTCCTGGTGTCTTTGGATGGGAAATAAAAGCTCAAAGTTACTTGAACGTTCCTTTCGTATCTGGTTCTCCATCCCCCATCTCTCTCTCTCTCTCTGGGTGGTTTGATGGAGTGATTTTGATGGAGTGCGCAGGCGGCCGAGAGCCGTCGTGGAGCTGTGCTAATTGAGCTCTCTTTGTGCCTGGTCACAGCAGTGAGGCGAGGAGAGACGGCTGGAAGTGAATTTGAGCAGCACTCAGGAAGCCTCAACCAGATCGATAGTGCGAGACTTAACAAAACGCAGACATGCCGGCCACGCACATCAGGGTCATTACTGTCTATAGCGAGCCAGATTTCCACTGGGGACTGATCAATGGGGGAATATGTGGATTTGGAGAAACATTTATTTTCTTTCTTACTCTAAGCCACAACTTGTGTTAGTATTTTTCTTTCAAAAGAATAGTTTTTTATTTTTTATTTTTTGCACTTCTAGAAAAATCTCAACAGCGGCATTATTTTTTTGTGGTTGGCAGTTATACAAAATATGTGTGAGAAAGGAGTCATGGTATGCAAATCAAACCATTTGTCCATGTCTCTTTCTGTTTCCTCTCCTGCACTTGCATTAAGACATTTGTGTATTTGTTTACTGAAGGTGTCACGCTCCTGCAACTTGTAATGACACCAGGACAGGGCTTTTAGAAGCGTTTTTACTCTCTTGATTCTGAACATTGAAGAAAAACATTTTGGCTTTCGGTGTAAAAAAGTTATTCCTTTTTGATGCATTGGTAGGATTTTTTTGAGGATCTTTATGATTTTATTTATTTAAACCTTTTTTCTATTCTAATACTAGGTGATTCTAATACTAACATACCTTTTTTTACTTTACAGAATTCATGTTTTGTCAAGTACTTAACTATTTTACTTGAAGAATGTTGTATTAAGACATTCACTCTCTCCCAAATGTATACATTTGAAGACACCATTTTTGGGTCACAGCGTGGACAGTGAAAAACAAGGTTTTTACAGCAGTTGTTTTTGATGCTCTTTATTATGACAGCATTGTTAAAGATTAGTGTCAGTTTGTGCATGCTCCAGATTGCTTTTCTTTTAAGGTCATGGAATGTTTACTCAGAGCTGTATTTTTGTTTGTTTTTGGTACATCTGCCAGTCATATTCTTGCTCGCATTGTCACTTACATTGTGTTACAACAACTCCACCTCACTGTCTGTCCATTTTAAAAACTTTTTTCATAAAGAGTTATTTTGGGCTGTCCACACACACACACAAAAAAAAAATCCATATTTTTCTCTTGTTTGGGTCTTCCATCCACACTGAGACAGCGTTTTTAGGAAACAAAAACATATATTTTTGGAAAACGCTGTCCAAAGTGGATTAATTTGAAAATGCCACTTTCGTGTTGCAGTGTGGACTGTGAAAATGGGGGCTTTCGAAAATGATGATGCATTTTAGTCATGTGACGCAGTCATGTGACCAATTCAGCTAACAGAGTGGACATTGTAAAGCAGATGTTTTGGATGCTGTGCATTGTGACAGCTTTATTAAAGATTAATGTCCGTTTGTACATGCTCCATATTGCCTCACTTTAAATGACACAGAATGTTTACTTCGCTTTGTAAGCTCGTTCTTACTGTGGGGGTAAGCGATGTCGTCAACAGGGATCTTTTGGCGTATTTGCTTTGGCACGTTTCCCAATTGACATTCTTATTCACTTTTGCAACGTTATATTCTTGCGCTACTAACAGCAACATTTCACTGTCAGTCCATTTAATCAATCTCAAAGAGATGGAAAGTAAATAAACACCAGGTGGATATGATGCAGGTAAAAGCGTCTTGCGCATGTGCAGTACATGAACGGAAGCGTTTTCAGTCATTTTAGTGTGGATGACCATTTTTATGTGGGCATGAAAATTTTAGATGAAAACGCCTTTTTCAAATTGATCTGGATTAGTGTAGACGTAGCCTTTCTCAACATACTGGTGCAATGTTTCTAAAAGCGGAAAAGTAAATAAACTCCAGGTGGATTGGATTGATCTTCAAAACTTCAACTGGCTGTCTATAGCCAATTCTTGACACTGAAGCCCAAAGGGATTTAAGTGAAACTCTAATGCCATCCCTTGGAAATGCAAGTGCAAAAAGTGGAAACAAGAGCGAAAGGAAATAAGGACTGAAGAAATTTTAATATGAGCAGAAATAGTGATTTTGTTTGCCATTTGGAAAGATTTGAATTCAGGTTTCAGTTTTATGCATTATCATTTTAAATTTGTTTACTTTTTGATTCATGCTTATTATATTTATGGCCACTGATGTAGCTAATAATGAGGGGTTCTGAATTCTATATATTAATTCTTCAAATAATAAACTACATATTATATACATATCAAGTGTGAACAGAAATTTCACAAATAATGCCTGTGCATAATAATTAGGTTATGTCTTCAGTGATATTGCTTGATTTCTCGGCAATGCACAGTGAATAATATTTGCAGATTACTTTATTATTTTACCGTTTACTTATTAAATTCTGTTATTGGTATTCTTGCTATTTTAATTCATGTGTCATGGTGTGATTATTCACTGTTTAAGATTCTTAAGATTAGCATTTTTTCTTGTTAATTTTGAGGTCCATGCGCATTTGAATGGGAAGAATGACATGTTCATACAGTCTAAAAGCAAGAAATACAAATGTTGAAATGAAACCTGAGCATTTGTTGAATGAAACTCTCCTACCTTTTGTCATATTTGTTTGAGTCTCTCTACTGGATTGGTGGATAAGAAGTGTCCTTGCACTCCAAGATCTTATAGTCTGTTCATTTATTATGAACCGTCCACTAATAAAGCTTATATCATCTTTGGCCTTGAACACTTTTTAAATTACTTGTGTAGATTAATTGTTTCACTGTTTGAAAAAAAAAAGTTTCCTTTGACTCCTGAATGCTCTACTGAATGATAAAACTTTAGATTTATGTTCTCATTATACCTGTTCTCATTATACCATTATACTTAACCTTTTTAATTACTTATTCACATTTATCGCAGAAAATTCACAAAAAATGTCTGTACATGAATCAGTGCCACTTGAAAAACCAACATTTCTGAATATAAATATCCATGTGCGCCATAAACCACAAATCACATTGACCATATATACCTTCCTTTACCTCAGATAGAATTTCATAGAATGATTGCTGATCATCACATGCTTTATGTAATGTGCATTGTTACTGCATGGTAGAACTTTTGTCTTAAAAAAAAAACAACAACAACTGAAAGGTTGCTTAGAGTGATATTAGGAAACTATTTTAGCAATTGGTGTGCTAAAATAGTAAAATAAAATAGCCACTAAAGGGTCCCTTTAGTCCAAAAGGAAACCTTTGCCATCATTTACTCTCCTAATGTCATTTCAAACCCATAAAACTTTTGTTTACCTTCAAAACACAAATTAAGTTGAATTACAAAAGATTTATGTCAATCCATTAAAAATCCAATCACCCAAAACTCTGTTGTTTCAAGATGTTTGTAAAGTGATCAATATCATATGCATTTACTGAAGGGTTTAGACTTCTAAAGAGATTTAAATTTATCTGCAAATAGACCTTGATCAATAAACAAATGTTCAACCATACCTGAACAGAACCATCTTGAACCATCAGGGTTGGGGTAACGAAAGTTTCAACAAAGTAACAGATATCTCTTAATTAGTGTTTTAAACTGAAACAAAGTTCTTATAACGTTTGTGATGACATGATGGTAAACAATTGCAGGATCTTCATTTTGGGCAGAGTTAACTCGATTAACTTGATTGTGCAGTTTGTGTAAAATGTAGAGGAAATCTAAACATGACTCTAAACCTAGACTTTCCTATGTGTATTTGGGACATCAAAACAAAAACATTGAGATGTAGGATTCAGTGTATTATTTTACTTGCAGAATTACATAAGCTAAGAGAATAATTGTAAATGTACTTTATTGGGGGAAAAAACTACTGAAAATGTAACAAAATGTAGCTAACTTTCCATGCATTTACTAAACTGTAATAGTAACTTAATATAAACTTTTATCTTTATTCTAATGATACTGATTCTCTGTACTTTTTTGTTTGTTTTCACCAGAGAACACCAGTAAACAGCGGGGAAGCATTTCGATGGTTCTTTTAGGACTCTCAAATAAGTGACATCATATGGAGTGATGTAACAGACTTACCACAAAAGGAACTTGCAGGGCTACAAACCCAAAACAAAACCCAGACTGTGGATGACAGAGCATGAGAGGGTTGGACAAGTTAAATGAAGAAGAAAAAAAAACTTTGTAATTTTATTTCCTGTGTAATTATTATTGTACCTTTTGGCAGCATCATAATGTATATTTTTCAGTGTCTATCAATGTGTTTCAGTGTCTTGGCTGTGCAAGTTGCAGGCATTCTTGTAAAGAACTGAGTAGACAATCATTACAAACAGAGGAAAATAATGTCAGCCAGTGGGCTAATGGCCAATTGGATCACAAACATATTTTTAAATCTGGAGCAATAATCATAAAGGTAATTGTTCACCTCGTAATTGCCACCACGTTACACCTTTCTAAGGATTGATCTTAAAAATACCTCTTTTCACCCAAACCGACAAGTTAGAGACACACACATTAGCTATGTTTTCACCCACCTATTATCATAGTATTGCATTAAAAAGCTTAGTGGAAATGCTAAGATGCGCACACATTTTGAAAATGCGAAAAGAACTTATGCACACAACAAGATAAACTTAATTATCTAATAAGAAAAAATACACATAAACTACAATGGCAACACACATACAGAATAAATTCCACCGTGTGCATCCAAAAATTCATGTCTGTCATCACAGTAGTTCAGTTTTATTACCTCTCAGAATGGTTTCACGCCTCCAAAAGCCACTGCGCGCTCATTGCATTGCATCTTCATCTTCTAAGATGCAAGCAGTTTAGTATATAAGTATGAAAAGTCCCACATTGGCTTCTCCTACAACAGGAAATTCAATTTGTCTTTTTGCTATTTGGTGCCAGTTTATGACGAAGTGAGGATTTCGTTCTGTTTGACTCACTGGATGGAAACGGTGCTTTATTCGCAAATGTTTAATGCGATATTCCAGTTTTTCGCATAAGTTTAATTTGCATTAATTTGGATGGAAACATAGCTATTGTGACCTCTCTTAATGTGATGTTTTGTATTTGACAGACTATGTATAAACAGTAAGCAAAAGCCAGGAATTTTCTTTCTTTCAGCCGTGTTAATTTTTTGTGTGGCACATTATCTTGTTGCCATGATGCACTTTTAAAGGTCCGGTAATGCTGAGAGACGGTGATCTAAGGTTGTTTGTATAGTCTCTCAAAATTCGATTGCATTCCACTCAGTTTTGGTTGAAATTCTATAAAACGCTACCTAAAGGTTGGTAGAGAGGCAGTAAAAAAAATTCATGGAAATCACAGTAAGATTTGTGACATGCATTTTTAAGTCTCACAACACAGTAAGCGACACATTCCGATATGAATTATCCAATAAGTTGCTCATTGTCTTTACCCTAATGTTGCATGTGTAAGTGTGTTTTTGTTTTAAAGATAACTGAAAATTTGTATATTGTTGTCGTGATGCTTTTATGTGTTAAAATAATAAAGGAAACAAAAAAACATGTTATTTGATGCCATAATATGAAATTTTTTTATTACACATCTACATCTGTATAGTGTTTCTATCTTTTATCCTAATATAAGCATACATTTCCTCTGTTTCTATGTGACTGTCACAGGGGATAAAAAAGTGGGAAGAAAACACAGGAAAAAACAGACATTGTCATCCCATCTTCCCAGAGAATGCAGAAATGTCACATGGAAAAGAGAATGGCTCCCAGAGGCGTTAAGCCTTAAAGAGACACTGAAATCCCATGTGGTTTGTAATGCGTGGAACGGGTGGGTTTGGGGGGCAGGCGGTGGTTTGGGGGAATCAAGGATATCGCAGGGATAGAATAATTTTGGTGTGGAACATGGAACAAAGGGACTTCTTTCTGGAAAATTGAAATAAAATATAATGATATTGATAACTCGACACATGGTTCCAAACTAGCAAGCCTTTACTGGGGCTCTACTCTATTATTTTATTTTTTGTATAATTTTACCTGTTAATTGAAATACAACAAGTCACTTATATATATATATATTATCAAACCCAGGATCAGTGGGAAAATGCTTTTTGAAAGGTATATGCTAAAATTAATAGTAATAGTATTAATAATGTGGCCATGAGACACAAAACTAGTCATAATTGAGATTTATACATCATCTAGAAGACAAATAAATAAACTTCCCATTAAGGTATATGGTTAGTTAGTTATAATATATTGTATTATATTATATATTTGCCTGAAATACAGTACAAAAAATTTCTGATTAAAAGTCTGGAATCTGTTTTTTCAATATTCTTCTCTAAATATTGAGCAAATCACCTTCAAAGTTGTACAAATTAATTTATTAAATGTAATTATTCTTAGCAAGGAAGGTTACTAATAAAAAAAATTGTTTTGATAATGTACAAAATGTCTTTATGGAAGATGATCTACTTAATACTCTGTACTATACTGTGTATGTGTGTGTGTGTGCGTGTGTCTATATATACTGGTTTTGTGGTCTAGGGTCATATAATCTTCTTGTATGGACCATTAAACAGGTAAGATTTTGTAACAGTTCAAATCAATATCTCTTGTCCCCATAATTATGGAAAAAAGTTGTAAGACTACTGCATATACCTTAATGTTTTTGACGAATTTGAACTTGATGCTATCTAACAACTATCTTTCCCTAGCGGGAGGGGAACTTCAATGCTATGTGGAAACTTTCACTATGGGGATTTTGTCAGAAGCCAATCATCTGAAAGAGTAATTAAACGGGCCAATGAATTGGCGGCGTCAGCGTACACAGCTGGCAGCAATCACAATCATTATTGTATAAAGATGCCAGGCGTGCATAGCAGAGACACCTTTTCACTTTCAGAGCGTCACGCTACTGAGAGAGTCTTCTGGTTCCTCCAAACCTCCTTGGAGAAAGAGAGAGAGAGAGCGAACGAGAAAGCTGCCGGTGTTCAACAAGCTGTTTCTCCCGGTTCCAGAGTTTGTGACACGCAGTGGCAGACGGTCGAGCTGGGCTATTCTCCCTTGCCTGGGTGTTCTCTGGGTCCGGTCCTTCTAGAGCGGTATGTGTAAACAAGTTTCCTAAAAGAGCAACATGGTCGTGCATCGCATCTTTTTAAAGACGTTGTTCCGGCTGTGCGTTTCTGGATGTGGTGGTTCCCTGTCCACGGATGATGGGCACGAGCACTGTGTTGCATGTCTGGGGGTTCCGCATGTTAATGTGGTGCTCAGGGGCAGTGCATGCCATCACTGCAATGGCATGTCTGTTGTGCAGCTAAGATTGCGGCTCGCTCTTGCAAAAGGGTGAACCACCCCTGTTGTCCCCCGCAAGTAGCGGCTGGCACTCGGGCAGATCTGAGGGTTACAGTGGGGGTCAATCCGCCACCCTCGGGCCTGCGGACCTCCTATTCCTCAGTGCACTCCATCCAAGCTTCGAGTGAGAGAAGCGCTCTATCCTCCGGGATGATTGCTCTCTCACTCGATGACACTGAGGACCAGATGTCCATCGCTGCATTGGAGGGTGGGCTGTCATTTTCCGATGACAGTTCGGACCTGCTTCCTCCCTCAGGGGTGGCAAGCGAGGCTCCGGATATGGCATCTGATATGATGGCTGTGCTAACCTGAGCTGCTTCGGTGGCGAGGCTAGAGATGGCTTGTCCCCCAGCTCCGCCGCTGGACCGATTAGACGGGTGTGACTTGGGGGATAAGAAAGGAAAACCCTCTAAGCCTCCTGTCCCCGTCTTCCCGGATGTGCACAGTAAGTTCTCGCAGTGCTGAGAGCACCTTTTTCTGCCCGGTCTGTGTGCGCTCCGCTCTCACCTTCCTCAATGACGGAGAAGCCAGTGAAGAGCAGTCAAATGCGATCAGCGGGCTTTAGAATTTTTTTTTTTTTTAAACCCCGCTCTCCCCTCCTTCGGCTTGCGGGCATCTGCAGGCTGAATTATCTCGATGACTGACTTTTTATAGCTCACTCGCGGGATCAATTGGCTATTCACAGGGACTGGGTGTTCCGGAACCTCGACCTGTTAAGGTTTCGGGTTAAGAAGAAAAGAGCAGGCTCGCCCCCGTGCAGCATCGAGTGACTGTCACTCCGCTGTGTCGCCGCGCCCTCAGCCTCTGGATGGACCCTGCGTTTCTACAGTCCTGGGTGCCTCTAGAACGAGTGTCCAGGCATGTCGTCGTTCCGACGGATTCCTTCAGTACGCGCTGGGGGGCCGCGTGTTGCGGGCATGCAGCTGCGGGTCCATGTCCAAGGAACCCGGTTGCATTGGCATATTAATTGCCTAGAGCTGTTGATAGTGTATCTCGCGCTGCACTGTTTTTTACCGGTGCTAGAGGGGAAACACGTGCTGGTCAGGGCGGACAGCATGTCGACGATGGAGTATATCAACTGCTCGTGGGGTATCCGCTCTCACCACATGTCTCAACTCGCTCGCCCTCTGCCCTTCTGGAGTCATACGCGGCAGAAATCACTGCGTGCCTTTCTTTCCCCGGCGAGCTCAACCGTGCAGCCGGAGGCTCCACCCCCAGCTGTCCAGCTGTTGTGGGTGCATTCTGGCGCTATGGCTTTCACAGCTAGCTCCGGGGCGTGCATAAATACGCATTTTCTCCAGTGAGCCTACTCTCACAGATACTGTGTAAAGTCAGGAAGGACGAGGAGCAGGTCTTTTTATTGCGCCTATCTGGCTCAACCGGACCTGTATTTCAGCTCTCTCCTCGTGATGGCCCCTCCCTGGCATATCCCCTTGAAGAAGCACCTTCTTCTCTGGGACAGGCACCATCTGGCACCCGTGCCCAGATCTCTGGAACCTCACGTTTGGTCCATAGATGGAGCGTGGAGGACTTAGGTGACCTACCGGTTCGGTGGTTAACACCATCACTCAGGCTAGAGCACCCTCTACGAGGCATGCCTACGCCCTGAAGTGGAGTCTGTTCGCTGTATGGTGTACTTGCTGTAAGGACCCTGGACATGCCAGATCAGTGCGATGCTATTCTCCTTAAGCTAGCTGGAGCTAAGGCTGTCCCCTTCGCACTGAGGCGTTGCCGTTACGATCATCCCCGCTCTGAGGATTCGGGGATGACGGCACACTGGGAAAGCATCACCTCATCATCCAGTTCCCAGAGGCGCGAGACGCTGGATAATTAAATCAATCCTGTCCACCTCTCATACAAATTGGAGATCTCTCTTAGGAGAGGTCTGCTCGATCCACTCGACTCAGTATCTTTAAGATTCTGTCCAGGTAGACAGCTCTGCTGGTTGCGTTGGCATCGGCCAAGAGGGTCGGGTATCTTGAGGCATATTCGGTCAGCGAAGTGTGCCAGCAATTCATTAGGGCCGGCCCACTCTCATGTTCTCCTGAGACCCTGGCCCACCTAGGTGCCCGAGGTTCCTACAGTGCTTCTTTTTTAGACTATGTAGTGAACCTGCAAGCGCTGCCCACGGAGGAGGCAGACCCAGCCCCTTTCTTTGCTGTGTCCCGTTCGCGCTCTGTGCTATGTGACCACATTAGAGCTTACGACTCTAAGCAGCTCCTTTTCTGTTATGATCGGCAGACAGGAAATGTCGTAGCCACACTGAGGTTGGCCCACTGGAGAGTGGATGCCATCTCCCTCACTTTCTGTGCCAGGGTGAGCAGCATCCCCCGGGAGTGAGAGCGCACTCGACTAAGAGTATCGCCTCCTCTTGGGCGTAAGCACGTGGTGCCTCTCCAACAGACATCTGTAGAGCTGCGGGGTGGGTGACACCTAATACATTCATAAGAGTCTATAATCATTGAGTGGAGCTGATTTTCCTTACGTGTGCTGGATACGCCAGTGAATGAGGAAATTCGGTACAGTGTTGAAACGCTTGCTGCGCCTTTCTCTCTAACACAGAGATATGTGCGCTTTTTTCACTCTGTTTAGATGAGTTCCCCATTTGGCGAACCCTACAGAGGCCCCCAGCATCTGACTCAGCGGAGGAGTCTGGTGCCTGGCTCATTACTTTGTTGGCATGCCCACTTGGTCAGCCCGCGTTCTGGGTATAGGTGCCTGCTATGCGCGATCCCAGATGCTTCACTCAGCCACGGTTTGTTCCCTCCTCCTAGGCGGGCCCGTGTCTTCCCTCCCCGCTAACCATCCTTCATATGTGTACTCCCCCTTCAAAGGGTTAGTCCAAATGTCTTCTTGCCACCAGAGACGCTTTCCCAACGTATTGTCGTATTTTAAAATTCCTAGAAACTTAACTAGGTGTATTTTTTACGACCCCCCCCCCCAAAAAAAATATATAAATAAGCCTTTAAATGCTTCACAGGTAAGTAAGGTAAGTTAGGGCCAGGGGGCACGTTGGAGGGCTGCGTCTCTGGTGATGATGGTGCGCTCACGCTGAGAGCCTGGCAAACCTCTCACCAGTGACGTGGTAAGGTTTAATCGCTGTGGCGTTTTCCATACATTTCCCCATAGTGGAAGTTTCCACATAGCACTGAAGTTTCCCTCCCGCTGGGGAACGAAACGGTTACTACGTAACCCTTGTTCCCCGAGGGGGGAATGGAAATGCTATGTTCCTTCATCACAAGCGGTTGCACCTTAGCTAACAGCTGTAGTTCGGCTCTTCAGCTAGAAAAGGTGTCTCTGCTATGCACGGCTGGCATCTTTATGCAATAAGGATTGTGATTTCTGCCAGCTGTGTACGCTGATGCTGCCAATTCATTGGCACTTCATTGGCCTGTTTTATTACTGTTTCAGATGATTGGCTTTTGATGAAATCCCCATAGTGGAAGTTTCCACATAGCGTTTCTGTTCCCCCCCTCAGGGAACGAGGGTTACGTAGTAACCGTTTCCTTATGTGGAAGCTTTAGATTCAGTGAGCTAGTGAAATATTTTGACTTGGATCAATATTTAGTTAAGTTGGAAGTAGACATTTAATAAGTGACTTAAATATTGTTGTTATTATATTATTATTATTATTATTATTATTATTTTTGCTTATGCCTATTTAGTTTAATAACAGATTGCATTTCCTCTGATTGCATTTCCTTTAGTTCTGTTATTAATAGCTTGTTTATTATTCATTGTTAAATGTATTTTTATATAGTTCAGTATTTAAACACATTTTCTCAAAGAGCACTAACAAACAAACAATAAATAAACCTAATTTGTTTTTACCTTGTTTTACCTCAATTAATATTTCTGAATTAACATATTTTGTAGGTTGAACACAGGACTGAGCAAAGACAAAAAATCTTACTATATCTTTTAATTCCTTTTTTTGTGTCTCTTTAAAGTGCCAAATGCATGTTTAATACTTGTTATTGGCATCTTCACAAGCCTCTCTGCTTTTCAGGAAAGGATGTTTCCTGAAAAAATGACAGAAGAATATGAAGCATTTGAACAGCTAGCTAGCGGAGAGCCTGAGGAATATGACTGCAGTTGGCGGCAGCCTCGTCTGTGCCAAATCCTTTCAGCCAGTGATCACAAGGTGATAAGAGCCATCAAGAACATGTTGAATGCTGTGATTAATAAACCACATCAGAAGGGCCTCTAATCCTCTTCTGTTCCTCAGCCCATTCACACACCTTGATTTGAAGGAATGCTTTCCCTAAAAACAGACAATCCTGCATTGAATAAATAAATAAATTCAAAAACATACAGTGTTTGATGCCTACTGTAGATTGTTCATAGAAATCTTATTATCTTATCTTGAAATCTTTAAAATAAAAGATCTTAGAATGTTCTACATATCATTTTATGTTTTTAAAGACAATAAAATGAAGTAATCCACATAAAATATCCATATTAAACAAATAAAACATATCAAATAAATATATCAGTGAGCAACAAAAAAAGAGTGTAGACAGATTCTTCTCTATCACAGTTTTTTTAGTTCTTTTGCGATGGCTCTGTTGGGTCTGAACCCGCAGGCATGCCCACCCCAGGGATGGTGCAGTCGTCTAAGTAATCCCTCAGGGATTCTGCAGGGAATGATCATGCTGTGCTGTGCTAGGAATACTGGCATTTCCTTAGTGCACATAACTTTTAGAGCGCCGAGGGGGTTTGAGTGAAAAAAGAAAGATGGACCTAATGTGGGAAGGGAGTCAAGAAAAAGACAAATACTGTTGTAAAATTAAAAATCTAACTTTATCAATAACTATTCACTAAGACTAGCAATATTAACGGGATAGTTCACCCAAAAATTAAAATTCCGTCATCAATTATTCACTCTTCACTTCTTTCAAATCTGTTTGAGATTCCTTCTTCTGTTCAACACAAAAGAAGATAAACTGAAGAAAGCTAGAAACCTGTAACCATTGACTTACATAGTATTTGTTTTTCCTACTGTGGAAGTCAGTGATTACAGGTTTTCAGTTTTCATCAAAATATCTTTTTTAGTTTTCAGAAAAAAGAAACCCATGATGGTTTGAAATCACTTGAGGGTGAGGAAATAGTGCATTTTCATTTTTGGGCAAACTATCCCTTTAAATAGCGCTAGTAATATTACTTTTATTTAAATTACAAGTAATATGTTGGTAACAGTTAATTCCATCAGTTCATTTTTGATATTTTGTTGTTATTAATAAGAAAAAGAACACAGTAACTGCTTGTCAACTAGCAGTCATGAGAGCATCAGTACATTGCCTGCTTAATATCTGCAACAATTTAGATGGTGTTCCAACACACATGCTCCTTATATGTAAATTTGCAAGTACATGTCGTCTTACTCTACTAACCTCAGGCCCAGTTCCAGAAGGATGCTAGAGGGTGTAAGCACTATCAAACAAGAGCAAGAGCACCCTAGGTTGAAACTGTAGCCTAATAATAGCATATTGGCAATTTGGCAAATGCTACATTGTGTTAACCTTAAAACCTTAGTTCACTCAAAGATGAATTTATGTTATTCATTTCTCACCCTCATGTTGTTCCAATCCGCTGAGACCTTTGTTGATCTTCAGCACAAATTTTAGATGAGATTTCTGTTTGTGGGGGATGGGGGAGCTTTCAGATTTATTCTAAAATATCTTAATTTGTGTTGTGAAGTTGAATGAAGGTCTCAGGGGATTAAATTACTCAGGGAATACAAATTACTAGTGTGTAAAACCTTACTTTTTTTTTTTTTTTGCATGTTGCTCACACTTTAATGTTTCAGATGAGAAAATAAATGTAAATATTAGTCAAAGATAACAAAAGTAAACACATGATGCAGTTTTTAAATTAAGGTTTTGGGAAAACAATAAACAATACTACATAGCCCTGCATGAAAAGTTGTTTGCCCCATAACTTAACTCTGGTTTATCACACCTTCAAGTTTTCTTGCCACACCCAGGCCTGATTACTGCCACACCTGTTCACAATCAAAAAAATCAAACAGGAACTGCCTGACAAAGTGAAGTAGACCAAAAGACCCTCAAAAGATAGACATGTCGAGGTCCAAAGAATTTCAAAAACAAATGAGAAAGAAAATAATAAAGATCTACCAGTCCTGAAAAGGTTATAAAGCCATTTCTAAAGCGAACCACAGTGAGAGCCAATATCTACAAATGGCAAAAACATTGAAAAGTGGAGAACCTTCCCAGCAGCAGCTGGCTTACCAAAATTACTCCAAGAGCACAACAACTCATCCAAGAGATCACAAAATACCCCACAGCAACATCCAAAGAACTGCAGGCCTCACTTGCCAAGTAAAGGTGAGTGTTCATGATTACACCATAACAAAGAGATTTGGCAATAATTCCAATTTCCAAGACCAAAACCACTGCTGAGCAAAAAGAACATAAAAGCTTGTGTGGCTTAACAAAGTAACACTGCATTTTAGAAAAAGAGCACCATACCAACAGTAAAATATGGTGGCGGTGTGATGGTCTGGGGCTGTATTGCAGCTTTAAGACCTGAAGGAATTGCTGTGATAAATGAAACCATGAATTCTGCTGCGTACCAAAATATGCTGAAGGAGAATGTCCAGCCATCTGTTAGTGACCTCAAGCTGAAGCGATCTTGGGTTCTGCAGCAGGACATCCAAAGCACACCAGCAAGTCCACTTCTGAATGGCTGAAGGAAAAAAAAACTAAATGAAGATTATGAGTGGCCTAGTCAAAGTCCTGACCTGAATCCAATTGAGATGCTGTAGCATGATCTTAAAAAGGTGGTTCGTGCTCGAAAACCCTCCAATGTGACTGAATTACAACAATTTTGCAAAAACAAGTGGGAAAAAATTCCTTCACAGTGCTGTAACAGACTCAGGCACAAAATCAGTTGCAAGGACTTTTACCTTAAAGGTTCAATCCTGGTTGAATGACTTACTGAACCCTAAGGGAGCAGTTGAGGCTCTGGTCATTTTTAAGAAACGACTGAAGACATCTGTCCATCTGTCCTGCGTTTACCCAGGTTAAAGCTGCACTTTGTGTGGGTGGGGGTGGGGGGGTGGAGGGTGGCTATTGCAAGCTCCTAACTTTGCTCTCCCCTTTATTTTTCATCAGATCAGGGTTTGGGGAAGTGATGGGAAGTTCGGATAATTTTACTGACCCCGAATTTGAGTCTCGAAGATGAACAAATCTTTTTTTGGGGTCATTTCATTCATTTCGTTCAATTTTCCGAAATATTATTAAAATGTTTCGAGTTGCTTTCAAACTCATCTACAACTACACCAAACGTTGATCACACTACAAACAAGTCATAACGAGAATGCTATAAGAAAGAGAAAATAATCATTTATTGTTTACCTGGTCTTTTGTCTATGATTATGTCAGTTCACCTTTTCTGACAGGTCTTCAAATTTGAGTGGTTCATTCAAGTCACACTGACAGTCCCATATAAGCTTAACCAATGTACATAGTCTGAGCCAAAAGGAGCCATGATTAGTTCCCCCTTCGAGTCTTCTGTTTTTTTGAGTCAAAAAACTCCTTTTTTAAGCGTCTCTCTGGCCCAACTACTGACAGAAAACAGGTGTTAATAATTATTCTGATTGACCCACTTTATCAGCCACCGGTCTCTCAACCTGCTCCCCATCGTTGCGGGCAGTCCAAACATGCCCTCCCCACACCATAGGTGTGAGCTTCAAGAGCTAATGTACAGCACCGGCCGCTCCTCTCCCTCCACCTCCTGAGAGAGAGCCGCCCCAAACCCCGATCTGACATGTCTGTCTGTAAAATAAACTAACTAAATAAACTGTCTTACCTCCTTTTTGGTCTTGGGTCTTGGGCAAGTTGCAATTGCTGCGGTTTTGTCAATTTGGGGCTGCACCTGCCCGTGTTCCAAGTAGATACCCAGATTCCTCCACTCGCCCAATTGCACACTTCTTTGGGTTGGCCGTGAGACCTGGCCGCCTTAGGGCTGTCAGGACTGCCTGCAGATGCCGCAAATGCCACTGCCAATTCATTACTGAAGATGATAATATTGAGTGTTAAGCGAGAGTGTTAAGAGTGTTTAGCGAGAATTTTATCCATTAAGCGCTGAAACGTGGCCGGTGCCCTGAACAACCCGAACAGAAGCATAACAAATTGGTGTAATCTGAACAGCGTAGTGAAAGAATTTTTTTCTCCGGATAAAGGCGTAAGGGGAATCTGCCAGTATCCCTTTGTTAAATCCAATGTCAAGTAAAAGTGAACAGCGCCTAACCGATCGAGCAACTCGTCAATCCACGGCATTGAATATGCATTAAACTTAGAAACGGCATTTAGTTTTCAATAATCCACACAGAACCGGACCGAGCCGTCCGTCTTAGGCACTAAGACAATCGGGCTCGCCCAGTCACTGTGGGATTCTTCTTCTACCCCCATATCTACCATTTTTTCTAATTCTTCCTTAACTACTTTCTTTTTGAGTTCAGGTAAACGGTATGGACGTGTTCTAACCACCATGCCCAGTTCGGTCTCGATATGGTGCTGAATTAGATTAGTTCGACCACGTAGGGGTGAGAACACATCTGCAAATTCCAGTTGGAGGCGCCGGATATCAGGGAGAGATGATCCCCCCCAGTGACCAGAGAGCCGGGCCAGTCCCGGCCGCCGCTCTCTGGCCCCAGGTCATCCTCGTTTGTTATCACCATTGCCAGCATCACCGCCTCTGGCTCCTTCTACTGTTTCAACAAATTTAGGTGGTAAATTTGGCGTGCCCCGCCCCTGTCCGTCTGTCTTGCTTTGTTTGAGTATCTTGGGTTACTCTATACACCCTATCTTTATCTTTAATGCTCGCAAAATACGGGTAGGAGAGGGGTCGATCAGCCTGGAGGAGATGCCCATCAATCACCTTTATCTGCTCAATAGCATTTCTCAAAGAGTCAACACGTGATTGCTCCAGGGGAAAGTCCTCACACCGGGCAAACATCGGGCCTTCCCCTGACGTAATACATGACGGAGCAGGAAGGGATTCCCCCAGCTGAGCGACCCGCGCCTTCACTGGCGAGTCTTTCTCCCAAGAAACATCTACGCAGAGAATTCCCAATAATGTATTAAAGTCTGGCCAATTTGTCCCCAGAATTAGCAGATGTTTGAGGTGAGGACTAACCACCACCTCTACTCTATACTTTTGTGCCCGAAATTGAATATCCATGGCCGTTAGCGGATAGTGAGTTACATCACCGTGCACACACCTCACCCGGACAGCGCGGCTCTTATCCAATGCCATGTCTCGCATCAGGCATTGGTGGATAGAGGTCTGATTACACCCCGAATCCACCAAGGCCTGATATGTACCTTCCCTGATACTCACAGGGAGTCTGGTATATCCTGTCACAACCGGGGGCGGCGGCCGGCAAGTCGGGGACTCGGATCAGGGCCCTAATTTCCATAGCGGAACAACTCTCAGACCCATGATCTCCACCCCTGCAGCAACAATACGCCGGGCCAGACTTCCCCGCTGCACCCCCGGGGTAAGCAGGACCAATCGATTGAGCCGGAGAGAGGCCAGAGAGTGCCAGAGGGTGTGACTCCACCCCGCTGTCCTTCCGCCTGATCCAGCGGGTTGTGTAGCACGACGGCTGCACGCTCAACTGCTTCTCTCATGTCCACCACTTCCTGGGCACCGGCCTGGGTGGCCCTGGCAATCTGGACCTGGGAGCAGGAACAGGGAGAGAGATAGGAGAGAGAGAGAGAGAGGGAGAAACAGCTGTGGTCTCTATGGTGGTTAATTCGCCGACCTTGGACCTCGCTACCAGATGGTCCTCCGCCAGCTGGATGGCGACGTCGAGCTCTTCAGGCCGGTGGCACTGGACCAATTTTGATGTTCGGGGAGGGAGGCAGGCGATGAACTGCTCCAGTAACACGACTTGGTCGACAGTCTGGCCATCCTGCACAGCCACCTACAGCAGGCATCACGGAGCTGCTGAGCAAACACAAAGGGCCGGCAGATGTTGTGGCTGGTCGAATCTCCTGGTTCAGCAGACTCCGTACAAGCTTGCAGTCCTCCCGCTGGGCTTCTACCAGGACCTGGAAGCATTGTTCCTGTTCCGCCCGCATGTCCAGTAGAGCCTGATGTTGTTCTCTGTGGAGGCACATGGCGTAGGTGACGGAGTTGTCATGCTGGCAGCAATGTCTTCCCTTCTTCTTCCCGGGTTTCAGCACCAGTGTAATGAAGTTCGTTTGAAGCGTGGAAGAAGATGGCAGGGTCGGTGATTCATTTTAATTTTTTCAGTTATTGTCATGTAATCAGTAGCGTGTCTCTCTCCCTCTTCTCTGTCCGTCAACTCCTTTTTGAAGCTTCTCTCTGGCCCAATCACTGAGAGAAAACAGGTGTTAATTATTATTCTGATTGATCCACTTTATCAGCCGCCGGTCTCCCAACCTGCTCCCAACTGTTGCGGGCAGTCCGAACATGCCCTCCCCACCACAAACAGATCAAATCTTTTTCCAGCTCTAAATGGATATGATTGGCTTCTGTCTTTCACATGATGAATGAAGGAATCAAACCGAGGACTCGAGAAATGAACGAATCATCTTTTTCCGACTTTGACTGCATATGATTGGCTTCTGTCTTTCATGTGATGAATGAATGACTCAAACCCGATAGAAGATAGAAGGATGCATCATTCTCGAGTCATACAAAAGATTCGTTCAAAATGAACAAACATTCAATAACGACCCATCACTAGTTTGGGGGCAGTTCTCTCCCAGGAGGTGGAGGAAGAGGAGCGGTCGGTGCTGTACATTAGTCGCGAAGAGAGAAGCCCAGCCTGAGACGGACGGTGGGGGTATGTGGCGGGAAGGGCGTGGTCGGACTGCCCGCAATGGCGGAGAGCAGGTTGGGAGACTGGTGGCTGAAAAAGTAGATCAATTAAAGTAATGATTAACACCTGTTTTTCTCTCAGTGATTGGGTCAGAGAGACACTTCTAAAGAGAGAGGATGGGCTGAGAACGAGAGAGAGACGAGCAGAGAGAGACGCTACTGAGTGCTCTATCTAAGAAATAATTAAAACAAAGTATTTTGAGTTACCTGTATCACCGACCCTGCCTTCTTCTTCCAAACCCCAAACGAACTTTACCACACAAGGACTAATAAGAAAAGAAAAACTAAAGGGAATGGGTGTGACATATGAAAGCACAACACTAAACAGAAATACTGTATACAGAGACATAGGTCAGGGACTGTTATAACAGCCATAAAGAATCTGCTTACAGATGTACATAAACAATGTTTATCTTTTAAAAATGGTCCAGCCAGGGTTTCTCAATACAGCTTTCATTTTCTTTCGAACAGAAAAGGTGATATAACTACTGACTGAGAGAGAGTGTAAGGGGAAACCAAGACATGGCCCAGAAAGTGTGCAAAGCTGAAGCATGGTCTTCTTTTTCATTATTTATTTCCATTCTGCATTTTTATTCCACAGCACACATATTGATGTGGAGAGACTGGGGTGTGAGTGTGTGTCAGAATCATTTCCTGATGAAGGTGACAAAGTGGAAGTAATCAGTGGAGCTCTGATCCTGTATGACAGCCCTAACAGTGCCGCTCTGTGATCACAAGCAGGTACAGCAAAGAAAATGGGAGAAAACGTTGTTGTCTCTTCACACTTGGATGACAGACATCTCCAAAAGGTAAAAAGGTGAACGGTTTAAACATATAATGACTGAATTGTAGTGTTTACTGTCAAAGTGTGGAGAAAAACTTGGACATGTTTGTAAGCACAGTTTAGCATTTTAGTTTTATTTTTGCAAGTGACAGGATTTTTTGGGACTTAAAAAGTTACAATATATATACTGCGCTAAATTCTTAGGCATACTTGATGCTTAACAAAATAAACTATTTGCTAAGAATGGTTATTTACATCATTGGCTGCATGACATATAAATTTTAGATATCTATACTTCTTAACAAGATACTTCTAACCACATATGAACTAGAATACACACTATTGAAAGGCTCCCAATTGGCATCTATGGTAACTTAATATTTAACATTCATGGTAAACTTTGTTAACTTTATTTTAAGGTGTCAATGTAATTATTCATTTACAGATTTTTTTAGTTGGTTTGGCCCAATTTTCACAGGAAAACGGTACATTTTTAAAACTCTTAGTTTTTATATCACAACAGATCATCAAAAGTGTACTTTTTTCAAACATTTCAGCATATTTTCAGTTGTGTACAATAAACATAATCACAAAATATCCTTTTCACTACACAAAATAAGTGTTTCATCTAAATAAATGTTTCATTCACAGTAACTGCCTTTCATAAAGCTATCACAATCAAACTTTTGATTTGCAACCCTTATCATTCACTTTGATACATTTGTCTGTCATTTAATTCAACTGTTCTTAATTTTTTTATCAATTAATCATTTATTATGTCTATAGATTTTCAAGTTGTCTGATTGTTGTCTGATCATTTGTAAGTTACAAATTGCTGCAGGAGCTTTCAGACAGACCAATTACTAATTATTTTCACCTGATGATCACAATTAGATATGTATAAGTAACTTGCAAAGTAAAAATTTAATTATATTACGGTACATACAGTAAATACATTTTTTTGATTGTAAATTACATATATGACATACAAGTTCATATTTGGATTTCACATGTATAAAATATATCATCTATTCAACATATTTCAAAATATCAAAATGGCTGTTTACATATATTTTTTTCAACCATTGGAATTACAAATATGTTCATAAATATATATATATAACTTTTTTTGATCCACTTCAAATGTTGATTACTGTACATACACATACACACGCACGCACGCACGCACACACACACACACACACACACACACACACACACACACACACACACACACACACACACACACACACACACACACGCGTGTATGTGTAAATGGCCATTTTTATAATATCTCTTGCATATATCGATTTTTTTTATATGCGAAATCCAAAAATTAACTTGTCAGGGCCAACACTGTCACCTCACAGCAAGAAGATCGCTGGTTCGAGTCCCGGCTGGCCAGTTGGCATTTCTGTGTGGAGTATGCATGTTCTCCCCGTGTTGGCGTGGGTTTCCTCTGAGTGCTCTGGTTTCCCCCATAGTCCAAAGACATGCGCTATAGGTGAATTGGATGAACTAATTTGGCCATAGTGAATGAGTGCGTGTGTAAATGCGAGAGTGTATGGGTGTTTCCTAGTACTGGGTTGTGGCTAGAAGGGCATCTGCTGTGTAAAACATATGCTGGAATAGTTGGCAGTTCATTCTGCTGTGGCGATTCCTGATAAATAAGGGACTAAGTTGAAAGAAAATGAATGAACTTGTTTGTCATAAATGTAATTTGCATATATTGCCATATATATGATTTCTATGTGTTCTTTGATCACATTTTCATGTTGTATAAACTTTTTAAACAAAAAATATAGCTTTTGTCAGATTGCTGCGATGGCTGTGTATACAGTTTTACAGCACAGTAACATTAATTCAGCACAAATAGTAATTTGAAATCTGTATCTTGTATTGTTTGCTATTGAATGAGCTGATTGTTAAAAGTACTAAGTTGAAAAAAGATCTTACTGTTTTGTTTTGGTGATTAAAGCAAATGTTCGCAATATATATCACAATGATCTTGTGTTCTGAAACAATGATTAAGTGGAATAAAAATATGCGCAACTACAATGAAATCAAGACATTAGATTTGAAAGAATGACTGTGTTACAAGTGTGATCAGTTTAAAGTTTTGTACTAAAAGATTTGAAAATGTACACTTTACTTATGAAAATAGTACCAAACCAATTAAAAAAAACTGTACTATTCACTCTCAGAAATAAAGGTACAGGAGCTGTCACTGGGGCAGTACCTTTTCAAAAGGTACATATTTGTATCTGAAGGGTCCACAATGGTACCTCAAAGGTACTTTATAGGTACATTTGGGCACTAATATGCACCTTTGAGGTACCACTGTGGATTCTTTGGGTACAAATATGTACCTTTTGAAAAGGTACTGCCCCAGTGACAGCTCCTGTACCTTTATTTCTGAGAGTGTTGAGTAACATTAATAATTATGAACTTACTATATGGTTAGAGTTAGAATGTTGGTTGGGGTAAATGTTAGTTAAATGTAATTATGCAGAATCAATTTTAATTACTAAGTACATGGAACATGTGGAACAAGGACACCTTAATATAAAGTGTTATCAAACTTTCTTTTGTAAAAAAGGTCCTTTGTAGGAAAAAAAGGTACACGATACACAGTTATTTAAATAAATAAATTATTATGTTCTAAACGCCAAACGTCAACGACGTTATGTTCTAAACGTCAATGTGTTTTGGAAAACCAAAATGGTTTGCTGCAAAAAAGCAAACAACCAAATATTTTAAACTTAATTTTTATGCTGAAGAACTATGTGAAAGTGTGCCTAGGAAATTTTAATTCTCAACCCCCTATTTTAACATTTAAAACCCGAAATGACCACTCACCCCTAAAAAGAAAGTTCTACCAGAAAGACTTTTTAGGAGGCAGATCAACGTTTTAACATTTATTGTGAATTGTTTGGATAAATGTAAGTTCGTTACAGTCCTTTCATAAAGTCCTTTGGCGTAAGCCCCGTCTATGGAGGAGAACTCTGGAAGATCCTGCCTGAAGATGAAGGCAGGGCGAAGCCAACCCCCTGAGTGGAGATGAGGCTGACCTGGTGGTGGTGGTGGGGAGTATGGAGGGAAACTTCCGCAACGTCAACTGAGTACAGCGAAACTGATTGTTTAGATGGGCTTATATGTAGCGTGCTTGGTTGTTATAGGCTGACGAGATGATTATTATGAATGACGTGACATATCAGTCTTCCTGGCAGAACTATGGCTAAAGCTTTCATTACCAGACCAGAATGTAAAAATGTCTGTTGCTAGGAATTCAATTATTGCAACAACTATGTACAGATTAGAATAATAATAATGCACAATTTTATGCACAACATGCTCGCTTTTGTTAAATATTTGCTTTCACATTCACATAAACCAGTCTATATTCTGAACAAAATCTGCAGACAGTCTGAATAAGAATTCATATTTTTACACAAAATAAAGCATATGCTTCATGCTGCAACTGTTGTTAACTTTGCTTAATGCTTTTATTGAATATTTGTTGAATTCATCACCTTTATCGGTTCATCACCTTTTATATCAAACTAGGAAAATCAGATAAACTAGTCCAGAACAGACAAACAGGATTGTAAAACTCCTATTTAATCTATTAGTGATTAGGCCAATAAAATGGAATAATATATTCACATACCCACAAATGATTACTTTTGAACTCTTTTCCTACCAGCATTTAAAAAAAAAAAAAAGGTTACCAGCCACCCATTCATATATGTTTTCTTGTATGTGTGTGTGTGTATGTCAACATTCATTCATTCATTCATTTTCTTTTTGGCTTAGTCCCTTTATTAATCTGGGGTCACCACAGCGGAATTACCCGGAATGAATCGACTTATCCAGCATATGTTTTACGCAGCGGATGCCCTTCCAGCTGCAACCCATCACTGGGAAACATCCATAAACACTCATACACTACGGACAATTTAGCTTACCCAATTCACCTGTACCGCATGCCTTTGGACTTGTGGGGGAAACCGGAGCACCCGGAGGAAACCCACGCGAACACGGGGAGAACATGCAAACTCCACACAGAAATGCCAACTGACCCAGCCGGGGCTCGAACCAGCGACCTTCTTGCTGTGAGGCGATTGTGCTACGTCAACATTGGGATGTGAAAATAAATTTAAATAAATATGTGAAAATACCAATATAAATATAACATTTGCTGTGTTTAAAATAAAACACACCAAGAAAGACATGTTTACATATTATTATGTGTATTTTTTGTTTGAACATGCACCCAAATCCCAAAGTGTCCACTTTTGCCCCTCTTCAAATCGCATATACAGAAGTCTTTTGGGAAACAGCATCTCTTTATCACTATAGAGCACATTCGACAGTCACACACTGTTGCATGCATTGACTGATTTGAGGGTTCCTTAAGAAGGACTATGGTTGGTTCCTGTAATGGAAAGGAAGGGAATGCAGCTGTTTCTATATTCATTTCAAAATATTTTCATACCTAAATAAAATCGAAATCATAATTGTCGTGAACAGCCCTTCACAATTAAGAGCAAGGGGTGTCCCTTGGTGGTTTGGCGGTACCATGCGAATAGGGAAGATCTACTCCTTGATCATGTTTAATGCCACCCTTCATAGAAAGATTATGGCAAAATATGGCAGAAGTACAGGAAAATACTTTAATGCGATGATAGCAGGATAGAATGGTAAAATGCGGGAGAATCCCGGAAAAAACAGGAGGGTTGACAGGTATGGTGTGTGTGTGTGGGGGAACCAGGGCCTGCTATGGTCCTCTCAGCAAACATCCAGGGGGCGCAATAAGTCTTAATTGAAACCTTAATTAAAATTATTAACAATTTAGTTTTTTTTTATCACTAAAACCACATATCAGCCTACAGTAAAAATCAAATTTACTGCATTTTTCACGCTTTTACTGTTGCATGACCCACATGTGTCAGTTTACTTCCATTCATAAATCCTCCGTTGAATGCACACTTCAGAATCTTGGCAAAATTAGTCATTGGGGTGCCTCTCAATTGCTCTTTATCAAATACATTGAATTCAGACCCACTACTCAAATACTATTTTTCACATTCTTTAAATTAGGGAGGCATGTGGTTTCAGACACAGTGACATGCTTCATAACACCTCTGCTGCCCATACAGTAATGTTAAAAGCTTAGTTCATCCCAAATAGAAAATCATGTCAAAATTTTTCCATCCTCGTGTCATTCCAAACCCATAAGACTTAAGTTAACATTTGGAGCACAAATAAAAATAAGAGAAATTGAAATTGTCTCTCATGTTTACGTCTATTCACCTGAAACTCTGGCCCGTCAAAACATAAATAGAGAGATAGTTAGCATTGGGGTAAACTAACCATTTAAGTTAGATATTTTACTGAAATATTTTTTTATTTAAACTAAAATACATTAGAAGAACTAAAACTAAAATGACATATGCAATAATGTCATTGTTTACAGTCATAAACCTTGAAAACCAGAATGTAGACACCATTCAGTTACATCCCTAACATAAACTCCTTAAAAATGTCCATGAAATATGAGACTCTTTGTTACCGTCTTCATGCATGGCTTCCACTCTTTCTGTGGTGGGCGGTGAAGAATGTTGTTACTAGGCAACAAGCATAACAATGACACAGGTGCTCATTCTTGGGGGGTGGGGGGAATCTTATTCTTCTCTCTCTTTCTCTCATTCACTCTTTCTCTCCATCTGGTTCTGTTCTTCTTTTCCATACAAACTGTACTCATCTCTCAGTCCTCTTAAAGTTCAATTTTGAGAAAAGAAATCCAAAATATTTAATGAAAAGTGACAAGGACACAAGGGCACAAATAACAGGCAGTTAAGAAGCTCTTGGTGCTTTCCCCTTAGTCCTGAAAAAGGTCGCTCAATCTCTCTTCCACCATTCCTCACCCCTAATTAGCATGGCTGCAATTCACCTATACTGTATATTCTTGAAATTGTCTTCACACTCTCCACCAGCCAGATCTCTCCTCACTAAGCTCTTTCTCTTTCTCTCTCTCTCTCCCTCTCTCTCTCTCTCTCTCTCTCTCTCTCTCTCTCTCTCTCTCTCTCTCTCTCTCTCTCTCCTCACATACACACACACAATGTTAGCTTTGCAGTTAACTTTTGCCAAAGGTCCTGGTTATTG
Source organism: Danio jaintianensis (assembly GCA_903798115.1). NCBI lineage: Eukaryota > Metazoa > Chordata > Actinopteri > Cypriniformes > Danionidae > Danio > Danio jaintianensis. The sequence continues at coordinate 1,380,422 of CAIGQV010019068.1, read as the reverse complement.
GGTTATTGGTTCACCGTACACTTAGTAACCAAAGATGTGGGGTAATTTCTTATTTACCTGTCTTTCCCCGGATCACTGAACATTTCTCACTGCTGTCACTGACCCCTAAACATCACATTAGACAGAGTTGCAGAAACCAGAATGGTCCTGCCTTCAATGTCACATCAAAATGGCACAGCAAAAACAGATGGGAGGAACAACAAGATGTCTTTATAAAAAAATATATATATAAAATTGTCTTTTCTGCAATTAAACTTTGCTTACTCTGCAAACTTTACAAAGCAGGGCAAATTAGCGTAAGAATGCTGTCCCATAAAGCACAAATGGTAGTAGAAAGTTCTGCAGATTCTACTGACACTGTGCAAAATAAATAACACAGAGACAGCTCATTTCCACACTACACAGCACAATCTACCAAGAGCAGTGAAAATTTAAAATAGTGTGGTTTGCTAATCAATATGTTCAGATAACATTGTCTTCTGGCATTCCAAATGAATGCAAGTGGAGAAAATCTTCTTCCTTCTATCACATTCTCTCTTTCTTTTGCTTTTAAAAAAGTTAAAAGGACCATTTATTGAAAATAGAAATCATTTCTAACATTATAAATACCTAACTGTCACTTTCAATCAGTGTAATGCATCCTTGCATTATGCCAAATAAAAGTATTCATTTGTTTCAGAAAATCTTACTGAGCTCAAACTTTTGACCGTATTTGTAAATTCATAGCTTGTGCATTATGTAAACTTAACATTACAATATAGAGGATTCAGAAACTGCAGGGATAATGGTCATATTATTTACAGGGTATGGGTATTTTGGACAGGAGAGGAGAGGAGAGGAGAGGAGAGGAGAGGAGAGAACATGTGTGAGAATATTTCCATCCAATCTGATCAATGGTGATATTAATCTGCTTGCCAGTCAGCCTGCCACCCAACTGTTTGATTAAAACAGGGAAGAAATATGACGTAACCGATAAAACTGTTTGTCAAAACGTCTGTGTGTGGAATAGGAGAGAAGGAAATACAGACAGAGATAAAAGAGAGAGAGAGATGCAGGATTGAGGAGTGGGAGAGGGGGGTGCTGACCTTCGCCTGGTTCCTCTGTCTGAGTGTGTTCCTTTGTTGTGTGCCATTCACAACCGAATTGAGAATGCTAACATTTGTTTGATTTGATTTAAATTTGAATTGCAATATAGTGTCTGAAGTTTTGAAAAAATCGTTCAACTTGTATATTAACTCTTATCATTTTTATTATCTTTTATTAGATTGGGTAATGGTAATACTCTAGTTAAGTTCATTTTTTGTTGTTTGTTTTATTGTATTATATTTAAATGACCTTTTTTTGTTGATTTTACAGCTCTTTGAGTTTCTAAACTGACAGATGGGGAGATGGGTTTAGACATGGTCTAAACTGACACTTGGAAGACCAATCACTTGCACTTGTATGAAAAAGGACCAATGAAATGATTAGGTAATTGATGAGTGCAATCTACATGTGTGGCCTTTTTGCAATTGCATCTTTTTCAAGATGTTATGCTGGTCGTGCGCTTAGTTGTGGTAGTGTATGATGGTCATAATCTCTATGTTGTCCACATCCATACATCTGGGAATCCAACATGTGGATGGAGGCCTTGTGAGTAATGCATGTTCTCATTAAGAAGTGTTTGGCAAGAGTTTGGGGATGCTTTCACCTTCTGTGGTGCCTGCACATGAGGTTCTTGTATCATATGATTGCTTTGCTTTCCCAGGCTGCAACTTTGCTTTCAGGTGAAAAGGGCCATTGGGGTTAACTTGTAAGAGTTATGCATCTCTGGATGCCAGAGCTTGAATGTGGCTCCTTCCTCTTATGCTTTTCCGCAGGATCCTGGGAGCAAGGTAAGCACTGTACTGCACTCACCTGCCTCTTTCTGAGACACAGGTCATGTGCTCACACTCCTGTTTGCTGCAACACCACCTTGTGCATCAGCGATTGCTTTCTTGGTGCCACTTTTATGGGCTCTGTAAGGTGGGTTAGTTCTGCTCAGCCTGTATCTTTGGCCCCTTTCGGACAATCCGACACGACTATGCAATTCAGTTTGCCAGACAGCTTCCCAAGTTTCAGGCTGTTTTTTTACTACTGTGCATTCCACAGCCACCCCTGCCTTGAGTAAGGAGATTGCTGTCCTCCTGATAAAGGATGCAATTGAATTGGTCCATCCAGCTGAGATGAAATGTGGGTTTTACAGCCCATAAAAGTGGTGTGGCTCTCTACTGCATGTTCCTAGTCAGTGATTGTCTGTCTAAACCCGTTCAGCAGTCACTGGTCCCACTGAAACTTTTTTAAGGATCATTTACAATGGCCACGGCAGAGTACATCAACCATCAGAGGAATGTACACTCCTGTCAAGGCCCTGGGGGTCTGTGTAATATACATTTCCCCCAGTGAGCCTTCCTGCACAGACACTGTGCAAGGTCAGAGAGGATGAGTAGCAGATTGTTGGTTGTGCCCCTGGCCCACCTGGACCTGATTCCAAAACCAACACTCTGCACACTCCTCCCCAACATATTCCGGAGACCTTCTTCGTACCCTCCACCCTGAAGTTTTTTGTCACTGCCATCTCCCCTCACCATCTCTGTTCAGGGTGGTTGAGAAGCATGACTTAATCATCCAGTTCCTGAGAGGTGCCAGGAGGCTTTTGCGGCCATCCACAGTTTTGGTGGAGGAAATGGTCCAAGCGCATTTGTGAGAAAACCTGCCTGAATGCATTTGTGAGAAAATCTGCCTCCATCCATTTGTGAGAATATCCGACTCAATGCATTTGTGAGAAAATCTGCCTTTATGCATTTGTGAGAAAATCTGCCTTTATGCATTTGTGAGAAAATCTGCCTGGATGCATTTGTGAGAAAATCTGCAGGTATGCAGGTATATGCACTAGATTTGTTATTTTTTCCTCAAGGGTTACATGCAGAAGGACTGTATTTATTTGTGAAATATGATTTATATTTGTAAAAAACAATAAGCTTATTTGTTGTCACCACTGTGTTTTTGCTCAAACTGATTTTAATTTTTGCTATGTGCTTTCTGTTTGTGTGCAAGTTTTGATTCTTTGCAAAGCAGATTGTGTTTGTTTGCAAAATGCTGAATTTATTTGTTAAATATTTGTCACAAATTTCACTCCATAGCCATGCCCCTCAGAGGTGAGAAGGGTATAAGCAGAGGTCAGAGCTAGCACCAAGTGGGTGGGACTTGCAACTCCAAATGGGCCGTACAAACTGCTGTTTTTATTTATTTAATGTCTTGTACATTACACATACTCCAATTGTAATTTATGAATGTCTATGTGGAGAGGTGGGCATGATCGAACACCCAATGAGGGGGGAGAGCATGCTCAGAGCCCGGCGGCTAGTCAGCGGGCCAATCAGAAATAATAACTAACACCTGTTTTTCTAGTGATTGGACCGGAGAGACACCCTTCATAAGGAGGAGAGAAGGAGCAGCCGGGAGAGAGGAGAGAACACACACACACCCCGCTACACGTGTTGTGTTTGAACGAATATAAAATAAAATTAATTACTTACCTGAATCGCCGACCCTGTCTTCTTCTTCCCACAACAACGAACTTTACTATAGTGGTGCCGAAACCCGGGAAGAAGAAGAAACTTCGCTGCCAGAATGTCTACTCCGTCTACTAGTCCATGTGCGGAAGTCATCCAGGCGCTCGCGGTTCTCCACAGAAAACAACATCACGCGCTGGTAGAACTGAAAGAAGATCTCCAACACCATTGTCAAATCCTCGTGGAGGGCCAGCGGGAGGACTAATCCGGAGTCTGCTGGCCCAGGAGATCCGGCCCGCTCCAACATCTACCGCCCACCCTCCCATCACTTTCCAGAAAATGGCGTCGGAGAACGACCCAGAAGTGTTCCTGGATCTCTTTGAGAAGATGGCGGAGGTGTGTGGCTGGCTGCGGGCCGAGTGGCCGGTACGAGTCATCCCACTGCCGTCGGGCGAAGCCCAGATCGCTGCACAGCAGCTACTGGCCCAGGATCTCCTGGAGTACGCTCATCTGAAGCGAGCCATTCTCCCTTCCCTTCGTGTTCGCTCAGCAGCTCTGTGACGCCTGCCGCAGATGGCTGGTGCAGGATGGCCGAACCACCGCCCAGCTGGTGGATGCCGTGGTACTGGAACAGTTCATCTCCCGCCTTCCCTCCCGAACATCGGAGTGGGTCCAGTGTCACCGGCCAGACGATCTGGGGACGGCCATCCGGCTGGCGGAGGATCACCTGGTGGCGAGGTCCAGGGTCGGCGAAATAACCTCTCTCTCTCTCTCTTCTCTCCCCCCTTCTCTCTCTCTTTCTGTTCCCAGGGCCGGACTGCGGGGACCGCCCACGCCAGCACCCAGACAGCGGTGCAAGAAGGCGGATTCCCCGAGTGCTCCGCTACAGGGGGGTGCCTCTCGGAACAGAGGGGTTGAGTCACGACCCCAGGCGGTTGCCCAGACAGTGCCAGGTCTCCCTCCGGTTCAATCGGTTGGTCTCGCTGGCCCCGAGGGTGTAGTGGGAAAGTCTAGGCCGACGCATTGGCGCAGCGGGGGCGTGCACAACGCACAAAAAAGCGGCTCTGCGAAGGAGGTGAGTGATTTGATCCGTGTCCCCGCCGCGCCAACCGTCGCCCCCGGTCGCGATGGGCTATACCGGATACCTGTGAGTATAAAAGGGGGTACATATCAAGCCTTGGTGGATTCAGGGTGTAACCAGACCTCCATCCACCAAAGCCTGCTTCAAGACCCGGCATTGGAAACACAGTAAGGGTAAGGTGTGTGCACGGGGATGTAATTCACTACCCGCTAACGACTATAGATATCCAATTCAGGGGTAAAAAGCATAGCGTCGAGGTAGCGGTTAACCCGCACCTCAAACACCCGCTAATTCTGGGAACCAATTGGCCTGGATTTAATAGATTATTAGGGGTCTTAAGTGTGGGTGTTTCTTGGAAGAAGAAATCGCTGGATAAGGGGCGGGTCGCTCAGCTGGGAGAATCCCAAGCGATGCCGTCACGCGCTGACTTAGGGGGAGGGCCGGAAATTTCCCGGTGTAGAGACTTTCCCCTGGAGCAGTTGCGTGACGACACGCTGAGACATGCACTCGAAAGAGTGCAGGTCATAGATGGGCAAAACCTCCAGCCTGATCGACCCCTCTCTTATCCATATTTTGCGATTATTAATGACAGGGTGTATCGAGTGGCCCAAGACGCTCAGACAAAAGAAGATACAACCCAATTATTAGTATCAAAGAGCCGTCGGGAAATGCTTTTCCAAGCGGCTCATTCTAATCCTATGGCCGGACATTTACGTCAAGCGGCCACATTAAATCGCCTCATAGCCCGATTCTTTTGGCCGGGCGTTCACGGGGATGTCAGCAGATGGTGCGCTGCATGCCGTGAATGTCAGCTGGTAAACCCACCGGCCACCCCAAAAGCGCCATTGCGCCCTCTACCAGTTATGGAGAACCCTTTCGAGAGAATTGGTATGGATCTCATCGGGCTATTAGAGCGATCCGCACGCGGGCACCGATTTGCATTAGTCCTAGTGGATTATGCAACCCGGTACCCGGAAGCAGTAGCTCTCCGTAACATTTCAGCAAAGAGTGTTGCGGAAGCGCTGTTTCGTATAATCTCCCGAGTGGGAATCCCCAAGGAGATTCTCACTGACCAAGGCACCGCGTTCATGTCACGCACCATGCGCGAACTGTACGGATTGTTGGGCATTAAATCGATTCGCACCAGCGTCTATCACCCACAAACAGACGGACTGGTGGAACGATTTAATCGCACTCTTAAATCCATGATCCGTAAGTTCGTACACGAGGACGCGAAAAATTGGGATAAGTGGTTGGAGCCCTTGTTGTTTGCTGTGCAGGAGGTTCCGCAAGCCTCCACGGGGTTTTCCCTCTTCGAGCGACTCTATGGCAGACAGCCCCGAGGGGTGCTGGATGTCATTAGAGAAGCTTGGGAGGATGAGCCTTCAAACAGTAAAAGCGAAATTCAATATATTCTGGACCTTAGAGCAAAACTCCACACACTGGGGCCGCTCTCTACGGAGCATTTGCTTAAAGCCCAGAATGATCAACGCCGGCGATATGACAAGGGCACTAAACTACGTACATTTTCACAGGGAGATAAAGTCCTTGTACTGCTACCCACTTCCAGCTCTAAATTACTCGCCAAGTGGCAAGGGCCGTTTGTGGTCACACGACGAGTCAGCGATCTTGATTATGAGGTGGTTCGCTCAGACATTTATCACATAAATCTGCTAAAGTAGTGGAGGGAGCCGGAGGAGGGCTACGCTTGTTACCAACGAGGATGACCTGGGGCCAGAGAGCACCGGCCGGGTACGGCCAGGCGCTCTGGTCACCGGGGGCGATCATCTCTCCACGAGCCAGCTCATTGACATCCGGCACCTCCAACGTGAATACTCTGGTGTGTTCTCGCCCCTGATCGGTCGTACTAGCCTAATTCAGCACCATATTGAGACCGAACCGGGCGTGGTCGTTAGGACCCGGCCGTATCGCCTGCCTGAACACAAGAAGAAAGTGGTTCAGGAAGAATTGAGTAACATGCTGAAAATGGGTGTAGTAGAAGAGTCACACAGTGACTGGGCCAGCCCGATAGTCTTAGTTCCTAAGACAGACAACTCGGTCCGGTTCTGTGTTGACTATAGAAAAGTCAACGCTGTGTCGAAATTCGACGCATATCCAATGCCACGTATTGACGAGTTGCTCGACCGGTTAGGTGCTCGATATTACTCGACATTGGATCTGACTAAGGGATACTGGCAGATCCCCTTAACTCCAATATCCCGCGAAAAAACAGCCTTCACAATGCCGTTTGGATTGCACCAATTTGTGACACTTCCGTTCGGGCTGTTCGGGGCACCGGCGACGTTTCAGCGTTTGATGGACAAAATACTCGGCCCTCACTCAGCATATGCCGCTGCTTATTTAGATGACATCATCATTTTCAGTAATGATTGGCAGCGGCATATGCAACATTTGAGGGCAGTATTGTCAGCGCTGAGATGGGCCGGGCTCACGGCCAACCCACGGAAGTGCGCAATTGGGCGAGTGGAGGTAAGGTATCTAGGCTTCCACTTAAGTCACGGGCAGGTGCAGCCCCAAATTGATAAGACTGCAGCTATTGCAACCTGTCCGAGACCCAAGACCAAAAAGGAGGTGAGACAGTTTTTGGGACTGGCGGGACATTATAGGCGTTTTGTTCCTAATTATTCGGCCCTTGTCAGCTCATTGACTGATCTCACTAAAAAGGAGGGACCAGATACCGTCCAATGGTCGGAGCAGTGTCAACAGGCCTTCTCAAAGGTAAAATCTATACTTTGCGGGGGGCCGCTATTGCACGCTCCTGATTTTGAAGGTGAGAACACACTCAACAAGGAATTTTTCTTCTTCCTGGGGGTTAGCAAGTGGCACCTCTTTAACAAACATTTATAGAGCTGTGGGCTAGATGACACCTAACACATTCACATGATTCTTTTAGGCTGGAGTTGATTGCTTCCCAGTTATGCCTAACACCAGATAATCAGAAGGAAATTGACTTTTTGTCAATGGTTGCTCTGCCATTCTCCCTCAAACAGAGGTGTGTGTGTGTGTGTGTGTGCATGTGCGTATGTTTGTGTGCGTGTGTGTGTGTGTCTCCCTCTTCTAGTAAGTTCCCCACTGGTGAACCGAAGAGAGTTCCACTAAGGCCCCCAACTCCTGACTCATTAGAGGAGTTGGATATGTTTACCATTACATTGTGCTGTATGCCCTTTTATTCAACTTGCATTTTGGGGATTGGTGTCTTGTATGCATGGTCCAACTAGAGGTGGGCCAAATAAATTGTGCTATCTGGGTAGTTGATGGTAAATTTGTTATAGCACATTATTCATTTCATTAATTTTCCTTTGGCTTAGTCCCTTTATTCATCAGGGGTTGCCACAGTGGAATGAACCGCCAACTTATCCAGCATATGTTTTGCACAGCGGATGCCCTTCCAGCTGCAACCCAGTAGTCTACTGGGAAACATCCATACACACTCATTCACACACATACACTACAGCCAATTTAGTTTTATTCAATTCACCTACCGCATGTCTTTGGACTGTGGGGGAAACCGGAGCACCCGGAGGAAACACACGTGAACACGGGGAGAACATGCAAACTCCACACAGAAATGCCAACTGACCCAGCTGGGACTCGAACCAGCGACCTTCTGGCTGTGAGGCAACAGTGCTAACCACTGAGCCACTGTGTCGCCCATAACATATTATTACTTTTTAAAATGTGTATTTATTTATTTATTTATTTGCGCAAGTCAAGTCACCTTTATTTCTGTAGAGCTTCCCTCAGATAGAAGGTTGTTACATCCCCACAGATCACTGAAAGCTCACTGTTTGCTGGATGCTGCTGGAATCAAGGATCATAACAACATGCTCTTAGAAGGTGTTAGATCGAATTAGGGTATTATTTTATGGCTGGAAAGTAATATTATGCTAAAGTCTATAGACTCTCACTAGCTGGAGTATTGGCAGGACGTCTAATAATCTGTTACTCAAATTTTGTTACTGTACTTGATCCAAATTATTTTATCAGTCATTACTATAATTATACATATTTCCTTTTAGGTTAATTTGCCCAAATATTTTGAATGGGCATGTGACCTTCTTAGTATGATCTCATGTTCCTGTAAATCACGTGTCAAACTCAGTTCCTGGAGGGCCGAAGCTCTGCACAGTTTAGTTCCAACCCTAATTAAACACACCTGATCTAACTAATTGAGTCCTTCAGTCTTGTTTGAAACCTACAGCTAAGTGTGTTGAAGCGGGGTTGCAACTAAACTATGCAGGGCTGCGGCCCTCCAGGAACTCAGTTTGACACCCCTGCTGCAAATGATCTGAGCCTGAGTGGAGATAAACATAAAGGTTCTGTTTTGGTCTTGATTTTAGTCTTTGATGGTGCAAATCACAAGATTAAAAGCTGGTTATATATTTCAAAGATTTTGTTGGATTGACTTAAAACATGCTAAATGAACAGTTACAACTTGTTTTGCACACTGTGAAAAAATCCAGGATCCCCACAACTCTACATAGTTTGACAGTTTATCTTTTTTTTTTTTTTTTTCATGAAAATCAGATTATACACAAGTACTGTATATATTTTCACACCTGATCAAAACTTTTTTATCAATCTGTTAGATATTTTAATGGATGCTTTCATATCTGTCATTAGATATGTCAAGGCTCTAAAAAATAAACAAGAAGACTGAACTGTTGATATGTGGTGCTTATTTATTATTTTCTTGTTTACTTTAAGTGTCAAGTCTGAAGCAATATAGCGCAGTGTGCAGTGGATGTTTTATAGGGTCAGCTGGCCTTTTCGCTTTGAGAAAATTTGAATTTGGCAGCAATTTTCAAATGGATCAGCATTTATTCCTCACCCATGACATACATTATAACAAATAACATCATATCAACACCAATTTCCAGGCCTGGGGCTCTGGGAAGGGGTGTCCACTACCCCCTGTATTTGCCCAACTGCAATATAGTAGTTAACAAACAAAATCTACCTTCTAAACAAATCTAACCTTAAAATACATAGGACACAAAGTGAATTTAAAAAAGGCATACTTTTGGTTTGGAATTACTGCAGAAAATAAGCTCTGTGGCCAACAAAATATTAAGATTCTGAACTGTTATCACATTTATTCATCTTGATCATATTCTATAAACTTTGTAGCCTAAATACAATTGCCAGAGATAATAAAAATCTAATGTAGATTTTAAACACACTACACCAAATCCTAGTGTTGTAGTACTTGAGACCAATCTCAAAAGCATTTGCGCAAGTCAAATCACCTTTATTTCTGTAGCGCTTCCTGTAATATAGATTGTGTCAAAGACGCTTTACAAGGATGAACAGGAAAAGGATAAAAAGTCAGATAAAAAATTTATTTTGTGGGACATACTCAACATATTAGGCAGGTAGCAGATTAGTTAAATGATTCAGTACAGTTTAATACAAATGTCACTGTTGAAGGATGATCCTCTGAAGAACAGTTTCACCCACCCCAAACAAGCAAGTCAAAGGTAACAGCTGCAAGGAGCCAAAACTCCACCAATTGACTGAAAATGGAGAACAAACCTTGGGAGAAACCCGGCTCAGTTGATAGACCAGTTCCTTTCTGTGTATATAGAAAATAGGAAGAGCTACAATCTAGAAAAATGGTGATGGCCTTGAGAATGATGAGCATCTGTCATGGTAAAACGTGTAGGTCCAAGTAGGTCCCAGGTGGGTGTTTAGGCTAGCCAAAAGGATCTATAGTAAAGACTCGTTCTGTCACAGAAGTCTTTGCTGAGAATCAGTCTTGTGGACTTGACTCATCGATTACTTACCTTTTGGGGCAGTGTTGAGGTTGTGCTCTGTGCATGACAACCTTCTGCTCTTGATACAGACTGGATTCAAGATTATGTCAACCTCGGGATAAGGAGTCACAGACAGACTAACATGAGCATAAAAGCCATTCTTTTTACAGTGGCTTTTTTGGTAGTGTTACCAGTACAGATTGCCCTGATATATGCAGCCTAACAATCCCTTGGGGTGTTTGAATTTTTAAGTTTTGTGTCTGTGCTTTGTGTATGCTATTGCAAAGAGAAGTCTTTAATCAAGATTTAAACTGACAGATTGTGTCTGCCTCTCAACCTGTGCTAAGAAGGCTGTTCCAGAGTTTGATCTAGTGCCTGCAGTCAATTTTGATATTCTAGATATAATTAATAGGCCAGATTTTTGGGCAAAGAGCTATAATAAGACAGGAACTTGCTCAATACTGGGGAGCTAAATCATTCAGGGAATTTTAAGTAGTGAATATGATTTAAAATTTTATACAATGCTAAATGGTTGGTCTGTTACGACCCCTTGGCTCATACAGAGATCGTAACATGAAAGGGAGACCACACCAATTGCAACATTTAACAAAGAGTATTTATTTACTAGAAATAAAGGTAT